>JALGBA010000581.1:427500-677500 GCA_023970755.1 Azemiops feae
TGGAGGAGGAGGAGGAGGAGGAGGAGGAGGAGGAGGAGGAGGAGGAGGAGAATATTGCCCATCCATCCACTCATTAAATTGTGACATTTAAAATCTATTTTGTTTCCAAATCTTTTCTTGGAGATTCAGTGCACTCTGCAGCAAAAAAAACCCCCTTCATTCCATATAAAATGATTCCAATGTCTTAATTACCTATGATCTGTCTAATTAGACAGAGAAAAGCGGATGGTACTAATGAATTTTAAGGTTTCATAGAGATTTTAAAACAAAATATTCCCAGTATCAAATCAATCATGCCATATTGCTGCTATTGTAAGACCGCTATTGTGAACCTTCTATTATGAGAGTGAACTAGTTAACTCTGTTAATAAAAGTAAGAGATAAGTGGAAGCTATGTTCCACAATATAGTGTCTTCTAGCACATTAGATTGTTAAGGTAAATAAAAGAAGTATATGACTTTGAACTTTGATGTCACTATTAGCTTACATCAAATGGACAAAATTATAGAAATGCTTTTTAATGGCCATTAGCTTTTCCACAATAAATCTATTCATCACAAATTATTGTGTCCTTGACTGCTTTTTAATCAGCAAGCTGGACTATCAAAAGTGCTCATTACATTCCTGACAGTTAGAACAATTAACCAGTGGAACAACCTGCCTCCAGAAGCGGTGAATGCTCCAACACTGGAAGTTTTTAAGAAGAGACTGGACAGCCATTTGTTTGAAATGGTATAGGGTTTCCTGCCTGAGCAGGGGGTTGGACTAGATGACCTCCAACATTATTATTATTATTATTATTATTATTATTATTATTATTATTATTATTATTATTATTATTATTATTATTATTATTATTATTATTATTATTATTATTATTATTATTATTAGTAGTAGTAGTAGTAGTAGTAGTAGTAGTAGTAGTAGTAGTAGTAGTAGTAGTAGTAGTAGTAGTAGTAGTAGTATGTCAAGCTCAGTATGTGGGCATTTTTTGGATCTGGTGTTTTGTTGGTTTCTGACTCTTAGAGGTGGCTCAGGATGACTTTTGTCTTGTTTTGGCTGGAGTGCTGGCTTCTAAAGAAAATATGTGATTTCCCTACCCCTGATTAGATTATTGCAGTGTGATCTGCATGAGATTGTTCTTCAAAAAACTTCGGTAACTGTCACTAAATTAACTATCTAGCCTAGAATTAGAACTCAGCAATCAATGTTTAAGTCCCATCTGTGTTCTTGACAAGATTTCAGAAGTGGTTTGCCATTGCCTGTTTTCTATTAAAACCGTTTGCCGTTGCCTGCTTTTTAAGGCCGAAAGAAAGTGACGGGTTTTGGGCCTGAGAAAGGGCTAAAACTCTTGGCCTGTACACCAAACTAGCTCTCTCTTCTTTTCTTTCTCTCTCTATGTGGTGCTGTCTTCTCATTTGTGTTCTGTGATACATTTAAAAGAACTGAAACTTGTCTATAAAGCCAAAATCACTTTGAGGTGGGATACCCAAATGATTCTCCCCCTCTATATGAACCAATCTGTAGACTGTAAACTTTTTAGAAATCAGTTTCTATGGGAGCATTCTAATTATGGAATTCCTTCCTAAAGACAGCCGTTACCTGAAGAAATTTAGATAGGGCAGTAGAAATATTTTGATTCTGTCTATGTCACAATTTTTAATCATTTGAGATGAAGGATTTTAGGCCTATTTGATTTTAATCCTTTTATTATTGCTCTGTAAACCACTTTGAGCAGTACAGAATGTCCCCTTAAATCTTCAGTTTCATCATTGATTGTATAGCTGTTATAGTCTTCCTCTGAAGTGACAGATATTCTTTGTGCTTGATAAATGCCCAAACATTCATACCAAACCATTTATTATGAGCTATACAATTTGGAGCTCTTTCAGGTATGCCTCTTTCTACTTTTTCATAGCATCAAAATGTTTTTGGTGAAGTTAAATACCTAGACATCCTCTGTTACCTTCCATAAGATAAAAAAGAACATGCCAGTGTTTGGGCCAAATCAGGCACTCTCTTTGTCCTTGTTATTTCTGCTATTTGTCAAATGTGCCTTACAGCCATCTGCTATCAGCTTTAAGCTACTGGTATAAAAGACTTAAACTCTGGTAGAAGAAGCCTTCCAGTGATGTGGATGACAGAATGTATCATTGTTTCTTTGGCAAAACAAGCCACACTTGTAGCTAGGGATTAGAGGGCTGTAAGCTTGGTGGTTCAAAGAGCAAAGAAAATAGAAATTGTGTTTTGATACTCTGAAAAAGAAAAATGGCTAGTCCTAGTTATTTTTATTCCATATATAGCAATTCATTTACTAATTTCTTGCTGGATGTATCGAAAGCATGATTTATGGATCTGTCATGTCCAGAGATATAATATACACTTTCATAGAGCTTCTTTTGAATTGCCATTTATTCCTCAGCCTGATCAAAGTGATCAAACATTTCTTGAATAACTCAGATATGATTGCACAAGCCCATTTTATTTTTTAATCCCAAGTCACAACTAAGTTATATGTTCACTTCTAAAAATCTTTGAGAATAAATATATATTCTATGTATTTACAATTGCTAAACTAATACTAATATGTACAATATCACTATCTTATTTTACTCATATCTTTTTTACCACACAATCCTTGTTTACTCATATCTTTACTCACTGCACAATCTTTATTGAAAAAAATGTTATTGTAGTGCACTGCATAGTATAGTTTAATTCTGAGTACACTGGATAGAATTAGTTTACAATTGGCATTAATATTTTGCCCTATGTGTCGGAAGAAATGAAGATAAATATACTAACATTAGTTTATGTGTATATTATATATTTATGTATTATCATAAGTTTTACTGTGTACCTTTTCCCAAAGACAGTAATGAACACAAGATCAGAGTGTGCGCTCTTTCAAAATAAGGCTCATATATTCAATTTCTACAATCAGCTAGCTCTGATACTGCCTTAGTACTATAAATTGAATCATCTTATCTGTAGCTCATCTCATAAAGGAAATGGCAGTTTGTCTGCTTCATTAGTTAGTCAGTTTACCATCAACATAGTAGGACATTAAAAGTCTCCAAAAATGGATAGCTGGTGACTTGCTGAAAATATAATAAATGTACAAAAATTGTAATTAATATATCAAGAGGAAAAACACAGGGCAGCACCTCTGTTCTTACAATTGCCCCACTTGCTATCTAGGCTAAGGCCTTGAAATGTAGGAAGGGATTATGTATCCATTAGTGTTAATAATGTTCATATGGGGGACATCACCATCAGATGGATTTTTAACTGGCTGACAAACTGCACTCAAAAAGTAGTCCTTAATGGTACTACATCTACATCGATGGAAGTAAGCAGTGGGGTATCACAAGGTTCTGTCCTAGGCCCAGTACTCTTCAACATCTTCATAAATGACCTAAATGAGGGAATAGAAGGGGAACTTATCAAATTTGCAGATGACACTAAGCTGGCAGGAACAGCCAATACCCTATGATAGGCTCAAGATGCAGAGGGATCTTGACAGACATGAACAATGGGCCCTATCTAATAAAATGAAATTCAACATAGAGAAAAGTAAAGTCTTACACTTAGGCAAGGAAAACCAAAAGTACACATGTAGATTGGGTGAAACCAGGCTTAATAGCACCAACTGTGAGAGGGATCTTGGAGTCTTAGTGCACAATCAATTAAATATGAGCTAAAAAAGCCAATGCAATCCTAAATTGCATTAACAGAGGGATTCAATCAAGATCATGTGAGGTATTAATACCACCCTATAAAGCCTTAGTAAGACCATACCTAGAATATTGCAATCAATTTTGGTCTCCACACTATAAAAAAGATATTGAGACTCTGGAGAGTGTGCAGAGAAGAGCAATAAGGATGATTAGGGGGCTGGAGCCTAAAACATATGAAGAACAGTTACAGGAACTGGGCATGACTAGTCTAGTGAAGAGAAGGACCAGGGGAGACATGATAGCGGTGTTCCAATATTTGAGGAGCTGCTACAGAGAGGAGGGGGTCAACCTATTTTCCAAAGCACCTGAAGGCCAGACAAGGAATAATGGATGGAAACTGATCAAGGAGAGATTCAACCTGGAAATAAGGAGAAATTTCCTGACAGTGAGAACAATCAACCAATGGAACAGACTGCCTTCAGATGTTGTTGGTGCTTCATTACTGGAGGCTTTCAGAAGAGACTGGACTGCCATCTGCCAAAAATGGTGTAGGGACTCCAGCTTGGGCAGGGGGTTGGACTAGATGACCTACAAAGTCCCTTCCAACTCTATTATTCTATTCTATTCTACAAAACTTGGCTTGCTATCAAAATTGCTAGGAATTTCATAGCCAAGTTTTCCATCCTTCTTGTGGATATTGTTTTGTATGCTCTACATCTAACCTTCCTGTACATGAGATTAGACTTCCTATCCATGATAGAATGGAAGCAAATAATACTCCTGACAGTAGGAATATTTGTACTAGTACCCATATTTCATCTTCTTTGTCATCTTCTGGAAAAGCATGTTGTGTTAGTGGTTATCTTCACAACAAGACTTTTTCCCTGTTATTTACCAGAATTGATAATTTAGCTTCCTTGTCGATTATTATAACATGGGTTCCAGATGGGCTGATGATATGACTGATTTTTTGCTAATTCAATAACTGTATCTTTAAACATGTCAGAAAGATTAGCTTAACTAGATCCAAGAGTTTCAGTTTTTTGCAAAATGCCTATCAAGTCTCCTCTGCTTATACTTTCCAAATATATAAGAATTCACAAACCTATTATATGATAAGTCATATGTCCTCTCCTTGTTGAGATAAGGAGAACAAAATATGCTCTGCTGCAATTTATGAACTTTACAGAAAACATCATTGAAATGACATTTATAGAGAATGGGAGAACTCTGTGCACTGACAAATAGATTACCAGGACCTTTGCTCGGAATTGTTAAGTTTTTGTGAAGAAGATAATAATTTCCCTCTTAATTATTTCATTTATGCAAGATTCTATCCAGTTTTGCTTGGGAGAGAATTAAAAAAAATAAGAGACAGTGGTATTATAGGTGGTGCAATGTTAATGAGATGCTGTTGCTGTTCCTTGAACTAATTCAGAAGCCAGAGCAAAGGGAATTATGACTTGAAGAGTTTATGAGGCTTGACAAAAACTGACTGTGCTAGGGTACAGAGGAGGAGGAGGCATCAGACAGGCTGAGTCCAGTCTCCATAGTAACAAGTTGAGAGGGCCCAGGACTGGAATTGCAGTGCTGGAATGTGAGATGCATCAGCAAACCTATGTGTGAAAAATAGAACAGAAGCTGAACATTGTGGTTTGGAAGAACTGGAGTGCTCTTGCCAAATTAACAGACGATATCTCAGAAATATAAAAATATTCGCACAGTATTTTGATATGAATGTGCAGAAGACAATGGACACTCCTTTCATCCTTATAAATACATGTTTTTATACAGCTATATTTTTCTTTAAGCAATTCTAGTAGTACACATTTTAAAAACATGTGTATATATTCAAAATCCATGGTGTGCTGAGTATTTAAAAAAAAATTCTTTAAAGGGCCTTGAATTCAAAGTTTTGATTTGAAAACCTGCATATAATGAAGAGTCAGAATCATATGGTGGTTAAGATGTTGGACCTGAAATGTGAAGGCCAGGTCAAGTCTGTCCTCAGACGTGAAAAAGCATTGGACAATGTGGGCCAGTTGTTCTCTTTCAGTCCAACATTTTCCACAGAATTTGAAAAGAGAAAAATGGGAGAGGAAACATTATGAATTCAACACACTAATTTCATGGTGAAAGGCAAAATATAAATCCAGTAAATAAATAATAAATAATAAGCAAAAACACACATGCACACACACTAAGATTAGAACTGAGTTTGATTGCCCTTAATTACAAGTTATCTTGGTCAACTGAACAAATAACATGTGTAAAATCAAGCAGTAAAACAATCTGTGTAGGCTATTCACAAATGAATACTATGGCAGAGTAATTAAAGAAGTTGTGGTCTTTAATAACACAACTGATAAGACAATTATAATTAAAGTTATTAAAATGAAACTTAATAAATAGTATGAAATAGATGCAGACTTTATATAGATAAAGTAACAATGAAATGCATTTATTAGCTTGCATGCAGCAGACATGGAATTTCTATGTGTTTGTATCTGTTATCATTTGGTTTAGTTGGCCAAAATCCTTGGTTAAATATCAATTGCCAAGTCTTCCTTTAATAACTATAATAATATAGCTTAATCTACATATTCATAGCATTATCAAATGATGGTAACCCATGAAATAGAAAATAGTAGATTATTAATGTTTGTGCTACAAAATACTTGAGATTCTTTGTCATTTTGGCTAAAACATGTTCATGAAACTATATCTGAAGTTTTACTAGCCACTTAAACTATTGAGCAAGTTATAAATTGCCCAAATTTGAAATCCAGGCCCATGGATGATTCACATTCTTCCAAACAAATGCTACATCAAAATTGCAATTGAACACAATTTTTAATGCAGTTTATGCCAAAACCTGTACATCACGTGGACAACAACAGTATAAGTTGAAAAAGACACTGATGAGTGCAATGTACTTTGTCCTTCCCAGTGTACTTTGTCCATAGAAGTGGGAGACTATGATAAATTTAAATTAATAATAGTTTCATTATACAACCGTATAGTTGCAAATTCAAACTTACCATATTTCTATCAATAAATGAAAAGACATTAAATAAAAATGAGGTCAGTTGTTCTTTCTTATTTTTAACTACTCTCATATAGAATCTTAAAGACCAAGTTCATATAATTGCCAGAAGTAATTCAAGTCTCTTATTTGAAATGGCTTTTGATGGACAAATTTCAAGAATAATGGATTTATTAAAAATATTATAGATATTCATATGTAATATTGTCAGTTACTCTGGGGAGTAGTGCACATTCTCTCTGTGTATGTTGTGAACATGTGTACAGATGCATTTACAAATAAGCTGCTAGATCCTTTATTTTACTCCAATTTTAATTCAATACAGTAGGACATACACTTTTTTCAATGTACTAGATTTTATCATCAGGCATTTTACTCTGCTCATTGTTCAGGAAGAGTGGGAATTGTGGGCGAGAGGAAAAATGAAAGGTTCATAGAGATGTCTCAGTTGTCAGAGAATCTGCTAATGAAGTTCTTTCATGATAAAATATGGATGAGCAAGTAATGTTGCTAAGGCAGCATTTCTAGCTTGTTTTTCTTCACCTATGGAAAATTAATTTTATAGTGTCTCCCAGGGATCAGGTAATTGGTGAGTGTATCTGCATCTAATCTGTGCATGTACAGTGATCCAAAACCTTGAAAATTTATTTAAAGCTCTTTTTCTGATTTCTCATTTGTGGTTGATATTTCTTCTCTTTTGTTCCCTAGAGATCAAGAACTCTGTTCCCAATCCAATACTCACAGCAAGCAGCTCTGGGGAACTTTGTCCCTCTCCACCCCTCCCCTTCTTTCTAACCTAAATAATACCATGCTTACATTTTATGAGAGAAGGACACCACTAAAAACCATTAGATTTGCTTCTTAACAAATGTCCTACTTTCACAGGCAATTGAACTGCAACATGTGCTCTATTCAAACATGTCAATAAACATTATTGCAAAGTCATGGAAGCAATAATCAGAATATATGAATCTCACCTTTATCACTATTTCCCATGAATTTATACAATGCTTTTTTTCTGTAGGAGAAAAAAGGATTGTTTTTTTTATTTTATCTCAAAAAGCTTGTGGTCCTATTTGAACAGAGGCATATTCTCTCCTTGAGTGCATGACAAGCAAGAAATTATTTAAAAACATTTCTCACTTTATAGAAACAAAATTAAAATATGTAAAATATTCCATAGAATGAGATGAATTAACATGGAGGATTTTTTTACATCATTAATACTTAAAACAGTTAATAATTTCTCTTCCTGTAACTCTGTCAAAATTCTGTTCCCATTTATGAACAGATGTTCATCTGACTTATTAAATCCTTACATTCAATCCTAGATGTCTTTAAAAAGCAGAAAGAAAAGATAAGCTTATCCTAATTACCATGATATGAACTATAACTGTGGTTAATAGTATGGTTATTAATATCCTTCCCTAATCTGACCACTATCCCTTCAAGTTCCAGTACCAAAGACTATATGGTTATTGGATCCTGTATGGTTATTGCTGTGAATTCCAAGAATTAGAGCTTATACATGTGGAGTGTGGCCAGATTGAAAAAGATTTCTGGAAAGTATTTACCACCTACTATTTTCAAGAATGCAAGGAAAGCAGTGAGGTTGTGTTCAGTGTAGTCTGAACCAATCAATAATGTAGCTGCTGCATTTTGAAAGAAATATCTCCAAATACAGCACACTGCAGTAGCCAACTGTGGTAAATATTTTAGAATTATCGCGGCTAGGTTATCTCTGCCTGTGATAGGTTACAGTTGGCACACCAACCTCACTTCATAGGAACACCTCATGTCATCAATATTTTTCAAGTGTCTGAGAAGTCACTGCTTCCATTGTATCTTCACAGAACAGGTTATTAATCTTTCATACTGAGTGGCATCTCCTTCACTAGTATGCTGGAAAAAGAAGCCAAATTGGTCAATGTATTATGTAAAATTTGCTTCATTTTTTTTGCAAGCAAAATCAAATAGATTTGTCTCAGCGTAGACTTCATTATTAGTTTATACTGTTTATAAGGATGTATTCTCAGCAATCATTTATTATTTTTATAGTTATTTGTGGGGAATGACTTTTTGGGGTTTTTTGTTTGTAGATGTGAAAGCTATAGTCAGGATGTATGAAAAGATAAAAGCTTTTAAGCATGCTATCTTTTGATTACCTCACTCAATACTTAGAGGAGTTCTACATGTCTCATTGTTCCCTCTAAAAGAGGTGGTAGTAAGAACTTTAATGGATAATTCTCCCTTGACCTCTTACAATTATAGGGCAGTCTCATTTCTAGGACAGTGAATTAAGAAGACACTCACAATATGGCTTCCATTCTTATATCATCCCACCTTAAACCAATCAGACATGTCTTGATGTATTTCCAAGGAGCTGCCATTTGAAAAAATTCCAACTGTTATAATAGCATACAATAAGGTAGTTAAGCAACTAAATATTCCAAAGTTCAGGAATCTGTGCTAGTTGCCAATTGCTTCCCGGGCACAATTTAAGTTGTTGGCACTGATCTTTAAAATCAAAATGTGTTATAGCTTGATGGTATAAGGGTCTACCTCACTTTTTACAAACTTGCCAGACTATTAAGATTTTCATGAAAACCCTTTTCAAGATCTTTGACTTTTAGGAGCCACCCTTTCTAATATAACATGTATTAAACTTATGCCATATTTTATGTTTTATTTTTTATAAACAACCAAACAAATCAATAGGAGAGGGCCTTCTCTATTACTTCTAATTTTTCACTATAAGTTTTTGGAAATTGATATCAGCCTGCCTCTCTCAACCTTATTTCTTATTGTAAAAAAAGTTGATAAAAAGTTTACCTCACATGAAAAAAAAGCAAGCTGCCTGCTCACTAGTTTCTAGATGGTTTATAAAAATAAACATATAAACACAGAATACATCTGATAAAGTTGGGATAAAACATATCACATCCATTTCATTTTTGTTCATTCTGAAAGTCTTGCAAAAAAGGATACTTTTCACACACACACACATTTGAAATGTCAAAAGAATAGGAGCCCTTCTGACCATGATAGACAGATTATTGTATTCCAATATGAGAAGGTTATTCTACAAAACCTTTAATTCTTAATCTCTCAGACTATGAGTATTCACAGCATACCTTCTTAATCTCTCAGAGTATGAGTATTCACAGCATACCTTCTGATTAAACCGCATTGGGCTGCAAAATATACTATTTCTGTACCATTTCCCAGCCTGGGCATGGCAGTAAATCACAGATTTATAGATTGCAGACACTTGACAGTTTAGCTGAGTTCTTCAGCTTGAGTTAACCAAATAATATAGACACAAATTTGCCAGATTAAAACCTTTATTACAGATAGGAATGAACCATGTAAACAGTTGCCTACTCCCATTGAGATTTTATATATTTTTTTACTATAAGAGGTTTAAATTTATGCTTTCTTGTCATTATTATTACCTGCCTGCCTGCCTGCCTATCTATTTATCTGTCTGTCTGTCTGTCTGTCTGTCTGTCTGTCTGTCTGTCTGTCTGTCTGTCTGTCTGTCTGTCTATCTATCTATCTATCTATCTATCTATCTATCTATCTATCTATCTATCTATCTATCTATCTATCTATCTATCTATCTATCTATCTATCTATCTATCTATCTATCTATCTATCTATCTATCACCACTTTAGTATTGTCTCTCATAGTCTCTATAGTTATCCATCAGTCATGAAAATCTCTTCCTGCACTTTAATCCAAATCAACCACAGTGAAGCTGTTTGATGCAGACAAGGCCCTTGACAGAGTGAAGTGGAAATTATTGAAACAAGTCTTGGCCAATTTAAAAAAAAAACTTTTTTAAAAAAACTAATTCAATGAAATATTGCATTCTAAGTCTTCATATGGTACTTTAAACTTTATCTGTAAAGATATCACATGGAACTAATCAAGAAAATCCTTCATCTTCTGTCATACTTAATTTGATATTGGAACCATTGACGTACCTTATCAGGCAAAGGGAAATTATTTTAGGTAGAACAACAAATGTTATTACAGATTAATAATATAGGTCTTATTAATATTAGATTTAGGTCTTATTGGGTCTTACTAGGTCTTATCAGCATACTGGCTGCCATATCAAAAAATCTTGGATGGCACTTTGAAATTGTACACATTGACAAAATGTCCATCTGTCAATTATAAAAGCCCACACTGCTTGAATCCACACACATAATATGCCAATATATTACAATTACTTCCCTAGGTTCTTGGAAAGGACAATGCATATAAAGGCCAATACCAGCTAAAGAACTGGTAGCAATGATTTCATATTGAAGTGTATATAATAATAACAATAAGGCTATAACCAGTGTATTATAAATATGGGGCAAATATGAAAAAAATAATTAGATGATTTGTCACTCCTTGCTTCAGTATTAAACATTCATGAAGGTGATTGCACAAAAACATTTGCTCAGTAAATAACACATACAGACCAGAAAAATAAATTATAAAGAAAAATAAAAATAGTTAAAAATAGTTGTGCATGCAATGATCAGGTTGTAGCAATGTAAAATCCAAAATTTTTTGAAGTCTGGCTTTTTTTAAAAAAACAAAGGTTTAATATTTAAGCTCTTGCTTGGTTTGTAAAATAAGGTTAAAATTATTAAATCAGTACTTTTTATAATTAATCTTTACATACTATTTATATTACTAAATATTAGCAATTGTAGATAGTTATTAGATACTAACTTAATTTTTATTAGTTAGTTATTAGTTATTATAACTGTACAATTCCACTGGAGTTGTTATTAGGTATTAGATTATTAACATAATTTCTTAATTGATACAAGATATTTTAATACGAAACACTAATACTTTGAATTTTTGTATTTAATCTTATAACAATTTTACATCTCTTTTATTTAATTTTTATTACTTTCCCTTTTATCGCATTTTAAACTTTTATTAAAATAAACTAAAAATGTTTAATCATCCTTATTTTTCAAATTATAACCAAAGATTATAATAATTTTATTAGGAAAAAATGATAGTGCTAATAAAGAATTTGATATTACTATACTAACAGTTCCATGCATTAGGATGGCAAAAGAAGAGAAAAAAGAAAGTACAAACATACACATGAGCATATTAGTAATATATATATATATATATATGTGTGTGTGGTCCTCAATGGAACCGCATCTACATGGAGGGAAGTGTGCAGTGGGGTGCCCCAGGGCTCTGTTCTGGGGCCAGTGCTCTTCAACATCTTCATCAACGATTTGGACGAGGGGATAGATGGGGAACTCATCAAATTTGCGGATGACACCAAGCTGGCAGGAATAGCCAACATTCCAGAAGATAGGCTTAAGATATAGAAGGATCTTGACAGGCTTGAACACTGGGCGCTATCTAACAAAATGAAATTCAATAGTGAAAAAAGTAAGGTTCTACATTTAGGCAAGAAAAACCAAATGCACAGGTATAGTATAGGGGGTACCTTGCTCAATAGTAGTAACTGTGAGAGGGATCTCGGAGTCCTAGTGGACAATCACTTAAATATGAGCCAGCAGTGTGCTGCAGCTGCCAAAAAAGCAACACAGTGCTGGGGCTGCATTAACAGAGGGATAGAATCAAGATCACGTGAAGTATTAATACCACTTTACAATGCCTTGGTAAGGCCACACTTGGAATACTGCATCCAGTTTTGGTCACCACGATGTAAAAAAGATGTTGAGACTCTAGAAAGAGTGCAGAGAAGGGCAACAAAGATGATTAGGGGACTGGAGGCTAAAGCATATCAAGAACGTTTGTGGAATTGGGTATGTCTAGTTTAATGAAAAGAAGGACTACGGTGACATGATAGCAGTATTCCAATATCTCAGGGGTTGCCACAAAGAAGAGGGAGTCAAGCTATTCTCCAAGGCGCCTGAGGGCAGGACAAGAAGTAATGGATGGAAACTAGTCAAGGAAAGAAGCAACCTGGAACTGAGGAGAAACTTCCTGACAGTTAGAACAATTAACCAGTGGAACAACCTGCCTCCAGAAGCGGTGAATGCTCCAACACTGGAAGTTTTTAAGAAGAGACTGCACAGCCATTTGTCTGAAATGGTATAGGGTTTCCTGCCTGAGCAGGGGGTTGGACTCGATGACCTCCAAGGTCCCTTCCAACTTTATTATTATTATTATTATATATAATATATATACACACACACATACAGAGGACACAAAGAAGAAAAAAATATTTAATAGAACTGAAAAGTTATTGGAAAGGGATAGTGAAGGAAAGGTTTTCTATTGTAACTTATAGTCAGTACTATATTATTAATATTGTCTGTATTTCATTCCAGCTTTTGAATTTAAAAATGTCTAACTGTCCTTTTTAATTCATGTTCACTTTAAGAATGCTGAAAATGTCTAGCCAATCCGGTGTTCCCTTTTTCATAATGGATAGTGATGCCGATAGAAAATAGTATGAGGAGTAATATGCTATCCTCTACGGCACCTAATACTAAAGATAATATATTGGCATCACGACTAGCAGCAGTCAATACTTCCATACTGTTTGATGCCCATCCATGTTTCCCCTGCATCGAGTCTGTCATCAATCAGAATGAAACAAGTGTTAGAAGTGTTCTCTTTAGTAGCCCCAAGCTGCAAAAAACATTGATCCCTAACCTGTCTTTTCAGAATAGCATCCCCATTACATCTATCTCTGCAAGTAGGAAGCAGGCATGGAAAGCCTAAGGAAGGAAAGCTGCCAAAAAAACAACCATTGATGTGTATGTGTGTGTTTGTGTGTGTGTGTGTGTGTGTGTGTGTGTGTAGGAGGAGGAGGCTAACTCAGCAATGTCCTGGGATCATAACATAAGCTCCATCTTTTTTCTATTTTGCTGCATAACATTGCATACTGTAGATGCACAAAAATAGCCGATCTTGCATTATGTCAAAAGTGACAGATTCCAGAAGATACGAGTGAATGCTGACTAGTATGGAGGTTTCAAGGCTCTCTTTAAAAATTGTTTTAGTCAATTTTTCATATCATTATTTATAAACTCTCCTTTCTTTCTTCATGCAATTGCAAGGAAGGATCTTTAATCTGGATTGTTACAATTCGATATAGCCTATTTATTTTGGGTTTTGTATGCCCAGGGCTTTTTTTGTCATAGAACGCCCAGAACGGAGTTCCGGCACCTTTTTTGGATGGAACCTTGTAGGGTAGGCAAGGCGGGTTGTATGACATGTGTGAGTTCCAGCACCTTTTCTTTTTACAAAAAAAGCACTGTGTATGCCATTCTAGAGTATGCTTTCTAGAGTCCAGTGGAGTTATAATAAATTTAAATAATGCATTTTATTATTATACTTATATCCTTTTATGCTAATATTAGCATTCAAAGTGGCTTATAAAAATGGTTCCCTATGCCTTAGAAGGCTTTACTAGTTATCTGCACACCAAAACATTTCTTAAAGAATAGGAAACATATCTAACTATATGACCTGCAGTTTGCAATTCTGTAAAAACACTAAATTTACTCATACAAAATGTGACTTTCTTCTCTCCAAATAAACTGCTAGACAGTTCTTTCTTCATAGCAGCAAATTTGATTTTCAATAAAGAAGTCCAATTTCATATTGATTGTTTATATTTTTATGCACATTATTGTAGAAGCTAAAAGTGAGATATTTCTTTTTGCAAAATTTGCAATATTGTAAAATGTGTCATACAAATACACTTCTGCTTTTTGCTGAAATCTTTTGGGATCTTTTTTCAACATAAGCATAAACAATTAATTTGATAATGTTTGCTGAATATTCTACATTTGAAGCCAGTCTTTGTCCTGCTGACCAAACTGCTTTGATCTAGTCTTTTTTTCTTTTTCCCAGTCACTATAGGTGGTCCTCAAGATATGACCGTAATGAAGCCTGCCCATTACGGTCGCATGTTGTGACAGTTGTTAATGACCCTATCCCTGTTCTCCTTGATGCAACTGTTAAACATTAAACAAACATGAGGGTTGTTAAATGGAGCACAGCCCGATAATCTCCTGCCCTGGGCTTCTCCCCCACCCTCTGAGGCACTTCATGCTCTGCTTCTTGCTGGGGTCCCCACAGTCCTTCAGCTTTCTTTCTACCCAGAGATCAAGGAAGAACAATCATTCTGAAGCTTGCAAGCCTCCAGTGAGCAAGGGGAGATCCCTTCCAAGGACTTGCAGAGTCAGCCTGCTCCAAGCCCAGCAATACCCAACTTATCTTTCTGTTTTTTGCAGCTTCTGAGAGGAGACCTGGGCCAATAAAGGATCAGTTTCTTATAGACCCAGCCTCGTGGCAAACTCCTGCTCTTTTGCAACCCGTGATACTGTCGAATTTTTGTTTTTAAGGAGCTCTATTTTTTAAAGAGGGCTCTATTTGTTTCTTTAAAAAACCCCTCCCCCAATTCACAAGAATGACATCTGGTTTGCCATGAGGCTAGGTCTATAAGAAAATTGATCTTGAATGGCCTGGGTCCCTCTCTCAGAAGCTGCAAAAAACAGAAAGGTAAGTTGGTTGTTGTTGGACCCTGGAGTAGGTTGAGTCCTGCAAGTCCTTGAGTGGGAAGGAAGCTGGAGGCTTGCAAAATCTGGCCATCCTGGTCTTCTCTCACTTGCTGTAGTTTGCAAACTCTGGCTGATCTGACTTCTTCTTGCTTGCTGGGTGAGAAAGAAACTGGAATCTTGCAAACTCCAGCTGATTTGTGCTCACTGCAGTCTGATCTCATATGGGTGAATGAGGGACCCAGAAGGCTGGAATGGATAGGTGGGTGAATGCTGCAGTCTGTTGTAAGAGCAAATGACTGCAGGAGTGCTGTAGCTCTATCTTTGAAATTGGATCTTAAGTATCTTTGGGGAAGTCTGTAATAACTTCAAATTGTCACTAAGTGACCTATCACAAATTGAGGACTACCTGTATTACCATCCTATCAAGAATTTGCTCTTCACTTCTATTTTACCCTGCAAAAAATAGAACTGAACTTCTTGCCTAAGACTTAACTATTATTCTAAAGTATAATGATTCTGTTATTTAGGCATTCCACCCTATGGTCGTTTTGGTTGTCACTTCTCTTTTTATCACACAGAAAGGTAAAGGAAAATAAAAACAGAAAAGGGTGAAGATACATTGTCTAAACCTGCCTGAAATTCCCCAGATTATGCTACTGTAGGTGTAATTTTCCATTATGAGAAGTGGGAGAGAGGAAATAAAGTAGGAAGACTTTCAACTTTCTTTATATCAATTGGAAAGATTAACATGGCCACTAGCCAATCAACTCAGTTCTTTATCATGCTTTGTCAGCACATCAACTGACAAATGAATAAATTAATTTGGGTGGATATCTGCAGAAGACCCATAATCTATTAAGGAAATTACTTGCCTTAGTCTGGCAAATTTTCTTGTTAGCATTTGATTGTTCTCAAGGTACTTACAGATCAATTGTTTTATTTATCTAAATCTTCCCAGGTTAGGCTCATCTGTTGCTTACTGGGTCCTCTTTTTTCTTCTTTCTGAAAATAAAATAATGTCTACTCCAGTTATCTAGCATTTCACCAATTCTCTAGAAGTTCTTGAGCCAAATCATCTGCTAGTTTCTTCAATGCATCAGTATAATAGGATGCAAATCATCTGCTCCTGGAGATTTAAGCTCATATAAAGTAAAAATGTGTTCTCTGACCATGCTGCTATCAATAACAATCTTGTCCCTTTTTCTTGTCAGCTTTCTTTTTGCTCGAGAAGACTGAAGGAGTTGATTAGATATGTCTTTTTGTGATTGTTGCTACTAGCATTTTGTTTTCTTAACTGAGTAGCTGGTATACTGACTCTGTATATATTATTCTGAATATATCAAAAGGAGAGTCAGCTTGGTGTAGTGGTTAAAGGCACTGGACTAAAAACTGGGAAACCATAAATTTCTAATCTTGCCTTAGGCACAAAGCCAGCTGGGTAACTTCGGGTAGTCACTCTCTGTCGCCCCCTTTAAAGAAGGCAAAAGCAAACCACTTCTGAAAATGTTGCCAGGAAAACGTAAGGGTGGGTTTGCCAAGAGTAAGATTGACTCAAAATTGCTAAAGATGCACAGAGAGAGATAGATTACTTCACTAGTCTCAGTTCATTTGAGTTTTACTTCCTTGGCATCCATTTTCTACTGTTATGGTCTACTTTTCTTAATTATGCTTTGGTGGCATAATTCTTTTTTATTTCCTGTATGTTTCATTTTTGTTCTGTTTTGTGATCCTATTAAGTTTTTTATATAGTGGCATTGACTTCTTTTGATAAGCTCATTTTTTTGTGCTCATTTGGTTTTGTAGCTTTGTACCATTGTGCTTATAGCATCTTCTTAGGAAATCCTACACATATTGAGCTCCTCTTCCTATTAGCTTTTCATATTTATCACAGTTCAGAGTTTATTCAAATCCACTTTCTTGAGTCTAAGATTCCAATATGTGTAAAGGGCTAACTCTATTACATGGTTACTTTCCCCTAATGTCCTTGATACTTTCCCAACTAAGTCTTCCCTATTAATTAATTATGATGTCAAGGATAGCTGACCTGCTTGTGCCTTTCTACACTCTGAAGGCAAAAGCTGCCAGCAAGACAACTCGGGTATTTTGCTTGAAGGAATATGGTTGGCAGAGTGTGTCTTCTTCCAACAGATGTTGGGCTAATTAAGACATGTAGAAAAACAAGCCTAGGAAATCAGGCAAGGAGATGACAAGCCATATGTGTAATATCCATGTAATATGAATTAGACCTCCCCTACGGAGACCAAAATATTTTTCAATAGTCCTCACCATGACTTGCTCTAAAACTAAGTCTTGGACAGAATCTAAATATGATGAATAAAAATCTGCTATGCGTCCTTCTTTATTATGCAATAGATTGATTAACTGTAGTTCAGATTTTCTGAATTCAGAAAGCTCCTAAGATCCCCTGATGTTATCTCTCCCTCTTCTCTCTCTCCCTCTTCTTTCTCTCCCCAAACCTCCAGACCATTTGGAATTGATACTGGTGACAGCAGTATCCTAGAAAGCCTCTCGGGAACCTCTGAAAAGTATTAATACAAATGTCTACTGCATGCATGGATGCTTTTGGAAAATATTACTTCAAATCTCTATAGCACTCTGGCATTGCAGTCTGGAAGGATAAACAAGTTTGGCTAAAATCAAGTGATGGGATTAAAAGAATATGCATAAAAATATGACATTTCCTGCTTTCTAGCAGTAGTGAGAAAGAAAGAGACTCTCAGGAGTATCACTGTTCTATTAACAGCTCATAGACACCTGCCATAGTATTGCCCTAATCGTGAAACTCTTATTCTGTCAGTTATGTTAATGGCAGCATACTATTAATCTAAACATTAAAATGCTATTGCACTGGTTCCACATTATCACCATAGGAGCAGTGTAATATCAAGTATTGCTTTTTTATTAAGAACAATGTAAATCTGGTGTCCCGAGAAGATTAACATTCACTCTTCCATAATATTTGATTATATTATGTGCAGATAAATGTTGTTGATATTACTTTATTTACAATATTCATTTGGAGAGGTAGGAATTATTGATTAGAGCAAAATGGGGGTGAATGAAATTATATCTTCTAATGAGGTAAATGATAATTGAAGATAACTGTAGGCTTCCTACCCATGTTACAATTTACAAAGAATATTGGCTATTTTTAAGGGCATATTAGGAAGGATTATTTCAGATCTGAAATAAACATTCACAGTAATCATTCAAAAAGGATCCCACCATAGTAGCATTCATATGATAGGCAACCAAGTTGTGTACAAGTGGTTTTTAAAATTTTTCTACCGTATTTGTGACAAATTAATCATTTTCACATTTTTTAAAGAGAGGAGAAATCACCAACCGCTGGATTAGCATAGGTCCTTTCTTATTTCGTTAAGCAATTTCTGTAGTGCTAGGCCACAATTATATTCTCCTTTCATTATCCATGTCTGCAGAATGGAATGCAATGAAAAATAGAATAAAAGGGATGGTAAAGGGGAAATATTTATTTAGAAATTCAGACAAAGCAGGATCGGTTAAGAGCATGAATTTACCAAAGGGGAAAAATATTTGTAGCTCAAGGTTGAACTGCAGGGTCTTTAGTGCTCTCTGAGCTTGGTTGTTTTCTTGTAGATCTTTCTTTACCAAATTAGGTAACATTATCAGTGCTGCTTGAGAGTGTAGAGAGTAGAGAGCTTCCAGGCCTGGCATTCAGGCAAATCAACCATCAAGAGGCAATAGAAATAAACAACAACTATATACCATTCAAAAGAGAACATCAAAACCCCAAAAAGGAAATAAAAAGACCAAACATTTCCTCACCAGCAACCAACACTGAGGTGAGCAGAGATTAACACCTAGATAAACATTAGACCAACAATCAAGAAGCAAACAATACCTCAATCAACTAACTACCAACTCAGACAAACAAGTTAACAGTAAACATCCCAGCTTCCCTACTAGTATTGATGATATTACCTAGTTTGTTAACGAAATGTCTGCAAGAAAAGAAACCACATTGAGAGAGCACCAAGGACCCCACAGCATGAATTTAGCCAGGCATTCTTTTTGTTTTATGAAAAAAATATCCTGCACAATCAACTGAAGCTCTATTTCAAAAATGCCAAGGTTAGCTACATTTCCTGTAAGTAATTACACATAGCATTCTGTAGTCATGGAATCTTTTGAAGAAAAACCATATGTGATAAGGGCAAGATTTTATCCATTTTTTAAAATATAATTTTGTGGGTTTTATAGTCACTATTTTGGAATGTTGAATCACGAAATTCTGAACTACAGCATATTAAGAGAAACTTTGCAGCAGTCTCCCTCTTTCTTCCCCCTTTTGTAGAGGTAGATATTATCATAAGGTTTTTGTGTGTGCATTTACTTATAAATAATTCTCCTGGCATTTACCTTGGAATAAATTTATTTACATTGGGGTTTCATTGCTGACAAGATCAAAATAGATTTTCATCAAAGCTGAATGAACTGCAGTTTTTCATCCAATGTAAGAATTTACAATCCAGAATATCCTAATTTGACCATACTGACTGATAATTTTAGAAGGTGTTCAACATATCTGGAAGATATTACCATGGGAGAAGGTGAATTTTGATGTAAATGGTCTTTTACAAGATGAATAGACTGTGAAATGGCAGAGGAGAACTGTATTTCATGGCATATATCTAATGACTATAACACATATGTCTTAAATTTTGTATTTCACATTTTTCATTTGTATGCTTTACACAGGGAGAGAGGGGGGATGGGGAGACAATCAATATTCTGGCTGCACATAGAAACGTAATGTGTGAGAAAGAAAGAGAGAAAGTAAGTGAATATATTTCAGGCAACTGAGAAGCATTCAGCACATGCAGACAGTCTAAATTAGGGGCAGAATGTTGAGAGAAATATTGAAGAAGCCTAAGAATCTATGCATTTAAATGTTTGGTGAAGAGATGAAGGCACCAGGCTAGAAACTGTGAGTTCTAGTCCTGCTTAAGGTACAAAGCCAGTTAGTGTCATTAGCTGGTCCATTTCTATCAGTCCTAGAAAACCAGCAATGACCAATGACACTTCCCCAAAAGACCTTGCAAAGAAAACCGTTGGGACTTGTCACCAGGAATCAAAAATTAACTTGAAGGCACACATGCATGTTCAACAATGTGGTTGAGTAGTTATTATTAAATTATTTCATTTGCATCTAAAGTGCAGGGTTTATTGGTAGAATTTGCCAATTTCAGTCATTGTTTATTGAAGATATGAGTTAGAGGCAGAGGATAGGTTCCTATTTATCTGTTGATCGATATAGAATATAGGAAAGCCAATTCTTTGCTCTTACCCATTTTTGGGATATATATATATTTTTAAGTTGTCAGTCAGGAAAGATACAAAGTGTTATTTTTAAGAAAAATGACCATATAATGACAAATGAGCAGAAAGCAAGAATACCTACAACAGTAATGGGAAAAAGCAGTTGTACTCTAAACAATATGGTTACCCGTTTCTTTTCATTATTATTCAGTTTTATTTGTTCTGTCTGTTACATATAATTATAAATAATTGGCACATCCCAAGACAACAAGACATTTTCTTCTGTTGCTTGTAAGCTATAAACAGAAAAACTAAATTGCTCAAAAAAACTATTAAAATAAATGTCACCTAAGCCCTGGAATCTTCTTCCTATTCCAATATCAACACCTTGTTTGTATAATATGATTCTTTTACTGGGAAGGGAGATTTAAGAGTTATCAGGAGATTCAAGCATTTACTCATGGCTTAGTGACAGTGTGTTAATTTTCATAAACATCCGAAGTTTAAGGTATGGATGAAAAGCAATGTCTTTCTGCTGATTTATTATTGTGATGAAACCAAATTAGAGTAAGAACAATGCCTTGTGCACATCTGGATTCAGGTATTAGGTGGGGTGAGATGGCCCCATAATTTGCCAGGGTTTGGGGGTTTTTTTGGATCTTAGGTTAAACTTTCTTGGGTTAGCCTTCCTCTATTGGCCATACCTGAAATCAGTTCAGTCTTTTAGGAAGACCTTTATCTTTTATGAAGACTTCCATAAAATTATTTTCTTGTAATCATAAATAAATCAGCAATTCTTTTCAAACCAGGTATTAATTTTATAATTTAAGGAAATAAATACATGAACATGAATATTTATTCTCAATTGTAAGTTTTCTAAAATTCAGTTTTGGAGAAATGCAACTTAAAATTGAATTCTGATTTACAGATGAATTCAAATACAGATTAGGGTCTATTTCCTATGAAGGATTTAGGTGGCAGCTTAGAATATTGTTGAGATGGAAAAAAATTCTCAAATTAAAAATTAGGTGGAATGATCCTCAATGACAAGAAATTCACTGCTGCTTATGTTAGCATGGGGGATTTAAGATCCAATACCACGTTTCAAGTATTTGAAACCTCTCACTTTATTTCAGTTTTAAGAAAGTTGTATCTACAATACCTGAAAAATGCTTGCAGACCCTGAATGTAACTCAGCTTTTAATTACTAGAGAAAAAATTTCTTGAATGCCATTTATCAAAAAACCAACTGTTGATATATTTCAACATTTTATTTAAAAAAACTTAAGGTAGCAAAGAAGTATATCTGTATTTTTATGAAGACTACTTCCTGTTGTTCCTTATTTTTTATTGGGTATATCATTCTCTAATTGCTCATATCTTTTTCTAAAACAAGAATAGCGGACTTAAATGTGTCATGTGATTCTTTAATCTCCAAAATTGACCTGCTTAAAAAAAATTAGGGGAAAGTTAAGAATTAGCTTCAAAATCTCCAGAATGAACAAAAGAAGCTTCCAAACACAACCAGTTTTCCATATGTTCGAAAAAAGACAATTAAAACAGTTAAGGCAAAGAATTACATTAGGCTTCCTATTATCTTGGTTCTGGAGTAGAACCAATAAAGGTAATACTGAAAAATCCCTTCCCTGATAGTGATAGAAATGAACGTAAAGTAGAGAAAGAGACTTTCTTTCTACACGGAATTGAGAGAAAAGCATCATTCACCATGACCATTAGCCATTTGCTATCGATGACATTTGGGATGGATTAGAAAGAAAAATTTCCCCCTTGAGGTCTCCTTGATAGAGATGTAAAGAAGGCAATAAGAAGAAAGGAAGAGGTTGACTGATGGATACGATATAAGCGGATTCTTCTCTCTGTGCATTAGAAACTCAGCAGATTATACTAATGTGCATAATAATCAAGCTGTCAGAGACTCCCTCTAGTTCTGCTTGGAGGCAGGCAATGCTGAGAACATTTTATCTCATTTGCAAATGACTTTTCATGCCCAGTAAAATGCAGTTTTCATATCAATTAATAATTCAGCTAATAATTCAATAAAAGAACATCCTTTTTCCCTGGGAGAGGGGGAGCCAATCCAAGGAAGCAAGGGAGTCATCAATACACGGGAAATTTGAGACCTGTACTATTCCATTAAAAGGTATCAGAGCAGTAGATGGTAGCAGAGCAACACTTAAGATATATTTCAAATTTCCAGAGTTTATGATAGCATTTATTTTATTATGATAGCATTTGTTTTAATATTTGTTTTATTTATTCTACATAACCTATAAGCCATTCCAATCACAACTGACTCTGACTATCTGCAACATTTTGATTCATTCCTCCACCCACCCACCCACCCACCCGCACCTTGTCTTTCTGATTCTGGATGGATCATGTTATACATAACCCTTTTGTATAAATGTCATGTGTTATTCTTTCTGCTTCAGTTATAATTTCCTAAAATGATTTTTTTTTTTGTTTCTGTATCTCCAGCACAACCTATTTAAAAATATTTTTGAGCTTTACTAAAACATTTTCTGACCACACCTGGAAAATCATGATAGGATTAAGGGAACAGCTGTCATTAAAAAAAAATCTGGTACTATCTTTTATTACTTTCTGTCCAATATCCATAAGATTTTGTTGTCAACATTCAGCTCCAGAGAATGTGAAATAAACACACCCCTGGTCATTTTTACTTGTTTTAAAGTATGCCTTTTTTCATTCTCCCTGTAATGACTGTCACTAGAAAGTGAGATCTTCAGAAGCCTGCTGTTCACAGCTGGGATCATTTGTGTCTTTGTGTAGTTGTTTTTTTTTGGGGGGGGGGGAAATGAAACAAGATGTTGATGAAAACACCTGCTCAAGCTTGCTTTTTCTTAATGAGTCATCTGTATAATATTAAATAGCACTACAAACCTATTATTGCTGTTTAAATAGCAGTCATGTGCTAATGAAGTCATGAAGTATCATAGGTATTTCAATATACACTTTAAAGAAAACTTTTATAAGATGTTTAGAGTCACGTACATGCATTATCAGAATATGAGACTATTTTTGATATATCAACTATTTTCTTCTTCTTTTCTTTTCTAGGTAAGTGAAGCTTCAATTTTTCCAATATCTGGAGGTACATATAGTTGCAATGTGATGAGAACTCCTTTCTATGTGTGATTCAAAGTCATATTCAAATTTCAACTGATGGTACTTGCAGCAATTAATTGTGAGTATTTGTAGGTATGTTTTGCCAGTTCAATTGCAAACATTATTATAATCTTTCAATGTGATCCCTATATAATCATTGTATATATATATATTATATAATAAAAATAATCAATTTAAAGGTATGATATCATTTTATACTCCTGATTTATAATTCTTTCTCTTCTGCTATTCTGTTGATAAGTGCATGTGAAATATTTATACCTATTTTGATCAGGGCTGGGTCAAGCATGGCAAACCAATGCACCATGTTTCCAAGTGGGCAACACTGAGGACTCCATTTTAAGGCTTGATCTAAGTTTCCCAATTCTCCTGATTCAACAGCCTGGTTGATGATGCTGAGTTCCAATCCTGGAGACATCATTTGGATATACAAAATCTGGCCAGCTTTGCATTATTTGATGCAAACATTCAATTGCGTTGGTAGAAAAAGAGAGGAAAATATATATAACACAGTTTCCGGAGTCATTTCCAGATTCTTTACTAGCAGCTGCCATAAGAGGATTCTATACTTTATTCTGATGAATGAAATAATATGTTTCATATATTTATGTGAGGATATAATCAGGGGTTGCATAAGTGTTTTCTCTCTCAGTGGGTATGTTAGAGGGCGTAATTGGTATTTATATGTATATGTTCTTGTGTTGCTGCAGCATATGTGTTCTGTCTGTTTGTGCTTCTGCTTTCTTATCAAGTTTTATTCATGAGTGTTTATGAGTAGGTCCATCCTAGGTCATGACACAAGAAAGGAGGGGGATAACTATATCCCAATATTCCAAATATTGACCAATTGCTTCTCCCATAGGAATATAGTGTATTTAGAGATTCTTTTTGTCCTGGATTTTTTTCACAGCCAAATCAATACTACTCTTTCTCAAAGTAATTGTTTTTCTTTTGTTGATTCCTTCCATCATACTAAGTTTGTTCTTGATCTGCTTTGTAGTTAACCTGGTGATGGATAGAGAGATGGATAGGGTCCTGAGCCCCTTTACCCAATTTGTTTCCAATATTCCTTGGGTTGGATGTTACCTAACACAACTTGTTAAAGGCAAAATTGCTATTTGCCAGCTAATTTGTGGTATTTACCAATTATTTCTTACTTAGTGAACTATCGATAACATGGCTGTAATCAATTGGTAGTACATGTTGAAGTATTTTACTGTTTCTAAACATGCCAGACGGATAAGCATTAATACTGTACATGTCATCAGTGAGAATACAGGGAGGGAAATAATTTTTGTTTCTTTGTGATCATGTGGTCAGGCTCTCTATGACAGCCTCTCAAATATTGGAAGACTGCTATCAAGTCACCCCAATTCTTCTCTTTGTCACTAGGTATACTCAGATCCTGCACCTATTCATTATATATTTTATCCTCCAGTCCCTTAATCATTTTTGTTGCTTTTTTCTGCACTCTTTCTGGAACCTCAACATCTTTTTTGTATCTTAGTGACCAAATCTAGAAGCAGTAGTCCAAGTGTGATCTTACTAATGCAATATAAAGTTCTTGATTTTTTCCCTTTGTTAATGCAGCCTAGGATTACATTGACCTTTTGGGCAGCTATAGCAGATTGCTGGCTCATATTTAAGTGGTTGTCCACCAGGACTTCTAGATCACTCTCACAGTTATTGTTGTTGAGCCAGATACCTCTTCTATATCTGTGCATTTGTTTTTTCTTGCCTAAGTATAAAACCTTACTTTTTTCACTACTGAACTGTATTTCGTTGGATAGGGCCCAGTGTTTAAATCTGTCAAGATACTTCTGGATCTTGAGCTTATCTTCTAAAGTGTTGGCTATTCCCCCCAGCTTAGTGTTCACTGCAAATTTATATCCCCCTCACCTAGATCATTTATGAAGATGTTGAAAAGCACTAGGCCTAAGACAGAACCTTGAGATACCCCACTGCACACTTCCCTTCATGTAGATGTAGTTCCACTGAGGACTACATGTAGAGTAGAGTTGGTCAGCCAGTTATGAATCTGAACTGAACTCTAAGTATACAATGTCCACAGCATTTTTCTGGTTTGCTAATTTAGTCCTTTGTCAAAAAATGCAAGTTTTTTCTGGCATGATTTGTTTTTAATAAACCCATGTTGGCTTCTAGTAAAAGCTTTTCTGGTTTCTAGGTGTATAGAGATCTGTTGCTTGATTTTATTTTCCAGGATCATAGCAGGTATTGATATGAGTCTGATTGGTCTGTAGTTTCCTGGATCCATTTTTTCCCCCTTTTTTGAAGATGGGAACCACATTAAGTTTTTTCCAGTCTTCTAGTAGTTCCCTGGGACTCCAGGATCTTTGAAAAATATGGTTCAGTGGTTCTGAGATCACATCTACCAGCTACTTCAGAACTCTGGAATATAATCCATCTGGTCATGGTGATTTTAATACATCTAGGGTAGACAAGTCTTACCATTTTCTTGCCTATTTTGAGTTGTATTCCTATTCTGTCTCCTATAGAAGACAGAATAGTTTTGATAGGTTGGATTATTTTTATCTTTTGTGTAAAGACAGATGCAAAAAATGAATTAAGCAATTCTGCTTTCTCCCTGGTGCCCATCACCTCCTTGCCATCTTCTCCCATTAGTGGACCAATCATTTCCTTGATTTTTTGTCTTGTTTCTTTACATGTTGAAATAAACGTTTATTATTATTATTATTATTATTATTATTATTATTATTATTATTATTATTATTATTATTATTATTATTATTATTATTATTATTATTATTATTATTATTATTATTATTATTATTATATTTGACATTTGTTGCAAGTCTTAGTTCATTCTGAGCCTTAGCTTTCCTGATTGTCTTTGCAGATTTGGGCTATATGGTGATATATGGTGATATTCTGTCTTATGTCTCTCAATTTCCACATTTTATACTTGTTCTTTTGTCCAAAGAGAGTTCTTTATGCAACCATTTATCTCCTCTCCCTATTAGTGCTTATCACCCTATAGCCTGATCTTTAGTCTATTCAGTAGGTTTTAATTTTTATGGATCCTTACAGTTGCAGTCCTAAAATAGCAACTTTCTGTATTAATCAAATTATGTCAAGATAAATATTAGCTATTGAAATAGTAACAAGAAGAATAATTATCCCACATAATCCTATGTCTATCTAAAGTTAAGTTCCACTTAGGTATGTAGGATTAATTCCAAACTTGTATCTTTGTAAAATTTCAATTACAAATTCCTAGGTGAAGAAAGGATAAAGTTGACTAACTCAGCAATGGGGCCATTTAAGCATAACTCCAGATTCCTGAGAACCTCCTGCCTGATAACATAACCAGGTTTGAGGGACTTTTAGAATGTCAAAAGGAAGGGAGCTAATCTAATTCTTAAAATGATTAAGAGATGAGGAAAGAAAGGCTTTAAATGTCCATTTTAGCTCTGCTGCAGATAGGAGCATAGGTTGAAATCCAGCACTCCCACTCCTGATCTAGCTGTAAAAACATTTCTGTTTCTGCAGTTTAATCAGAAGGAACCGCCAACTGGAATGCACTTGGTTAAACTCTCAATCCTTCTTTGATCCAGGGAGATGACAGGCAGCAAGAAAATGCTTTCTAGCCCAAATTCTCAACTGTGGTGGCTCTTCACTTCCATTCCCTACCTGAAGCAACCAATCAGGAGCCCTAGTTTGATATAAGAAGTGAAAATCTGACGTTACATTTTAAGAACAGTCATATGACTAAATTTAAATAACAACTCTGTAGGTTCCAATCTTCCCCAATTTTCCTATAATTTCCAAACGTAACAGAAAGTTTATATGGGTGTGTATTTGTGAGCATGTGTATATACATATGGAACCTCAGTTAGGATCCCTTCCTTGTTTCTGCAAGACAAACTCCAGAGAAAATACTTTTATTACAAAATTCATTTCTATGTTCTGTGTCACCTTTTCTTTTTGCTGTCATCTCTCCTTAGCTACAGCTGCTTATTACCCTTCCCAGAAGTCTCCTGTCCTTGCAGATAATTTTTCCAATGCACAGCTTTTCCTAGTTTGCACAGGCAAGGAGGACAGAGAAGAAGTCCTTGCCCAAACAGGATTACAAAAGAAATTGGCATATTAGTTACAGTGCCCTGCTTATCATTATCATTAATGCTAATGCCTTCATCAGTTCCCAGTGAATGCAAGGCCTCTAGGGCCTTTCTGCCTCATGACAGCAAAACACCAGCACACAGATTAATATGCGGCTCTGCTCATGCTAATGGCAGCTATTTGTAACATTAATATTTTCCTTCACTGTAAGAAAAGGAGGAGAAAAATGCAACAGTTAATGGTTTGTCTTGAGGATTGGAGCATTAATGTGCTTAGTGGGAGTTAGAAGGAAGTAAACAAAGCCCCTGACCTAATTTTCATTTTATAGAGGGAAAAACCTGAAGGTTGTCCTGCATAATTGGAATATGCGTTGTTCTTAAAACTTAAAAGCTCTGTTGCAAAAAGAGAGAAAACCTAGAAAAGAAAGATTGCTGCCATCTCTTTACCAATTCTGCTGTTCTCCTCTCAACAGAATTCAGACCTACTGAAATTTTGCAGTAAAGTTTTCTGCTAGCTCTAATGCCAGGAAAAGCTGAAACTAATTAAATGTGATATGTGTGGGTATTTCTACATTCTGTATATATAGATATCAGGAGTAGGACTAGAGAAAGAGTACATTTTTCCCCTTGGGTCAGGAGTCACACAATCTTTTAGAGTCAAGAACTATATTTGCCTAAGTACAGATGGGATGAGGACAAACTTAGTGCATTTCATTTACAATAAATTAAACTAAATATAGTTATTCTGGTTTATTTCATTGAAATTTAATACATTTAATAAATTTAATTATTAAAATTTAATATTTAATACATTCCCTCTTTGCTCGTATTAGAAATCACTAATGACAATAACTTGGAAGAGTCTCTGGGGCTGCAAGTAAGATTTTTGAGACCGTTGATTCCTTGGAACTCAGGTTGTCTGTTCGCCTCTTAACAACAGATTTCAAATTTATTTTCCTCTCATATCAAGACTTCTGACTGTCAATGCAGCAGGTTTGCAGCTAAGAAGCCAGAAAAAGGAAAATCAGTTCACAGTTCAAAATCAAATGCCTAAACAAGCTTTGACTGTCACAAAGATCAAAAAGAAACTGAATAGTGCACATTCTATCTATGCACATAAATGTATAAAAGGATGATATTTATAGAGGAACCATTGGGGAATAAGAAGTTATATATAAAAAGTAAAAGTAACAAAACTCTGGATTAGCAAAATGTTCTTGTAGCAGAAATCAAAAAGCTTCAAAACATTTTTAAAAATCTCACATTGCTTAACTATTTTCTTCTGACTTGCGGGGAAAAGATTCAACTTGTTTTAATAAGCGATCAAATAACTAATTAATATTTGTGAAGGAATAAAATCTGAAATATTATGATTAAATAGTAGATTTATTTTTTTATCCAAAATGTATTAATATTAAGGTAAGAGTAAAAAAAACTATTGATCTCTCTATAATCTATGATATACTTTTAAGTAAGATCTCTTAAAAAAAATGTATACCAACCTTTCTGACTTTTTCTTTCTTTCTTGCCTATAAGTGACATGAGGGTTGTTGTTGTTGTTTTTTGGCACAAGCCATCTCGTACGGGAATGAAATATTTATTCAGTGTTTTTTTTCTTTCATTGATATACATGTTTACGATGTCAAGTTGTTGATATTTGATTCTTTTATGTTAGTAAATAAGAAAAGGGTTTTGCAACATAGAGGATTGTGAACCTTTAAAAATGGTTGTAATTAGGTTCTCTGGGAGAGGATTATGATATTTAACAGGACCCTTAGTGACAGTTTTTGTAGCCACGTTTGGTACTATATGTTGTATATTTAATGTTGTTTTAATTAACAACTCTTAAAAGAAAATGCCAATTTTCTTTCAGCAGGTTCAAGTTTACACTGGTGGTAAGAAAAATGTTTCTTATTTTGAAAAGAAACAAAGGAAAGACTTATTATCTAGGCATAGCGGTGGTAGTACAATTCCATCATTTCCCCCAAGTTTCTTTTCTTTCAGAGCTCTACTGTTATGGTTCTTACAATATGTTCAATCTTAATATTTTGTGTGTGTTTGTTTTCTCTTCTGGAAAATTTCAGATAGATATAAAACATGGTTTTAGCTCTGTAGTTCCCAGGAGGACCTTTGGATCTAAAAAGAAAACATTGTGTATAGGGTATGTTTTTACTGAGGTCAATTTACAGAAGTTCTGTGTTGTACTTGTTAATGCTAGATGGGTTGATCTCACTTGATGTTTTAGATGTTCATTCTGCTTTGATTTGCATTCCCATAGCTCAAAAGTTTGGATATTTTAGTTTGCTGACTTGAAATATTTCTCAACCATGGCAGTTTTAAGATGTGAACTTCAACTTCCAGAATTCTCCAGCTAGCCACAGTGGCTAGGGAATTCTGGGAGTTGAAGTCCACACATCCTAAAGTCGCTAAGGTTGTGAAACACCGGTATAGGGTCTGCTGATGAGAAGATCAGATTTCTGGATACACTCATCTAACCTTTTGCTCATTGATGTTTATTAAAACACTTTCATTTCCCTATGTTTCTTGTGCTCTTTTGCTTTTTATAATGGAAACTTCAGATCTACTTACCGATGGTTATTTTACTTCAAAATAGAGTATGTATTAAAGTTATGTTTTAAACAAATTATTCACACGAGAAATAAAATGTGAATTATCAGCCAACACTGATCAAAATCAGATTATACCACAAAAGAAGTAATTTCACAGCTCTTAAAAGGTTTCCCCTCTGGGGATTGTCACTGGATATTTTCAGCTCTTGGCAACCTGAGTTGTAGTCCACCTTTGCTGATTTAGCCACATTGCCAGAGGCTGAGTAGTATGTGAGCATGCCAAAGTGCTGTGTGATGAAGCAGCCTTGCCACTGTTTATTGCAACAGCATGCAGGAACAGATTATATGTTATATTTTTTTTGATTAAATTTGTGAGAAGCATATATATAGCCTGGAATTATGTTCATTGCAGTAATTAAGCATGGAAACAATGACTGCAATCTCATCTCTCTCTGTTGTGTTTGTTAAGCAATTGTGTGGTCATTAAGTAGAGCATAGGATGCTCAAAGGATGGGGAGGCCCTAGGAACCATGGTGCATGTCTTGGTTTCAGGCCCAGGCCCAGACAACAGTATTACAAGTGAACTGCACCAAGACTATGATGCCCTCCCCCATCCCATTAGGTACCCGTTCCACAATTTTCCACCTGGCTGGGCCCCATAGGCCTGGGTCCTTTTTCCTGCCCCACTAGGTCCCACTTTGCTTCACTTATCTCTTTCAAAGAGGATGGAAAAGGTGAAAAATCACACCCTACTGACAGATCACAAGAGTGGCATCCACTTCCAGAAAAGTGCAAGGCAGCCTCTGCAGGAAAACTATGTATCACATCCACTGAGTGCTCTTTCAGAAAGGGAATCTTTGGCATATGTATGTTGATCAAGGAGTGACAGAGAGGGAAGCAGACCCAAGCCCTGTGGGAACCAGCCAGGTGGGAAGCAGGCCCAAGAGACCCAGCACAGTGAGGTGGGGGGAATAAATGGGAGGGAGTGATTCTAGCATCCCTGCAGTCAGTTCTAAGGGCAGGATGGATTGCCAACTATTTAAGTTTTCATCACTTGACTGTGGAGGACTGCAGTGGATGTAATTTTGAATACAGATTGCATGTCCCTTTGTTCAGCATCATTGTATTTCAAATTGTTGCTGAATGAATGGTCTTAATTAAAGTAAATTAAATCAGAATTCATTTTTTTTAAATAATAAGTTAGATGGGTGGCTATATAAATAAAGTTAACTAACTAACTAAATAAGTAAATATAATGCAATCTAATAAACCATCTGGTCTTGGAACATATTATGATCCTACAAGAGAGCTCAATGGGCCTGCATAGTTTAATTTAAATGAGAATATTTAAAATTGGTTAATCAACTGAAAGAGAGAAGTTAACAATTCTAAATATGTGATTTGAATGTTATACAGACAGATCTTTCAAAAAATTATCCCTTAGGACTTTTATTTAAACATATCTTAGCAATAAATACATAACGGTGTTTGACCCAAGAATTTATAATTTGGAAGAAAATGTGGTTATATCCTAAATTTGATATCCTAAATTTCATGCATTTCTGTCACCTATGGAAAATAAATGGTTCATTTTCAATTGAACTAAGAAAACTATAAAAAGGAGGCAGATTTGCTTATTTTGGGTATCTAAAGTGGCAACAGCTTTATACTAACTGCAACTGTTGGCTATGAGCAGGACGTCTCTGGTACAAATCCCGTAATTCCTAATCATGGAATCCTAATCATGGGATACTAGTGAGGGATCCAGCCTGATTAGATTTTATGAGTTGTCCCATTATGTCTGGAGAAAGACAAGTGTCAGGGGCTATATAGCTAAATATCCTAATGCCTTCTTTCTTTTCAAAGGAGGTATACTTTTGAGGATTGCTGTCCAGACCAACATTATCTTCCTACTCTTTCGGAAGGTTCTCTGTGTGCCTAAGTGACCACTGCTGAGAACCGCAGACGGATACCCTGACTGAAGAAATGACTTCTTACCCAAGATTTCATATTGCTCATAATTGCTGCATATGCATTTGGATATTCCCATATGTTACCTGGACAGCAGCAATATAACCTTAATTCCTTCTGCTTATTTTCTCTATGTAAATATTATCTTCTTCTTGCTTCAGAAATCAGAAAAACAGTTCACTTTTTTTTCAAAGACGTGTTTGGGGTTTTGTGGCAGTGATAGTTCAGTAATTTCCCCTAGTGAACAAATCCTCATATTTTCAGTCTTTCCACATACAGAAGCTAGCCCATAACCCTAATCATTTCTGTCAGGAGCAGGTGTGTAAAATAAAAGGTCAACAGCAAAATGGTGGGGAAAGAGGAAGCCTGGAGATAACAGTTCAGCAAATAATAAAAGGAAGGAGCATCAACTGATACTCTGACATTTCTCACAAACATCCCTTGTTTGTCTCTTGGTTACTCACAACAAGCTATTGGTACAAAGAACATGCTTTACAGGCTAGAGTTATTTGTTGCTTTTTAGAAGCTGAAGTTTTAATCTTTCAATGATAGTGTGATGCATGCATCCCAGTAGCACTGAAGGTACAGCAAGAAAGTGCTTTTAGAAACATATTTTTAAATGAGTTCTTTATTGATCAGCAAATATAATTGTACAATGGTCTCTTGGGAATAGTATTACATTGGAATGAAAGGTAGCATGCTATCATTTCATTTCATTTTTTAATTATTTTTTTATGTCTGGGAGGTATAACACATAAAAAAACAAACAATTCCTTTCCAAAAGGTGCTCTCTCGGCCTCTCTCTTTTGTCAATTTATGTAGCTGCAGATCAACTCTTTTCTTGAATAAAGGTTGCCACTTGGCTTTTTCATAAAAATAGTCCAACATTTTCCTTGCTTAGTTGGTGAATTTATAAACATCATTATAAATTATTATTTCCATATAAATAATGGACAGTTTTATGTTGCTATGGATTTGTCATGTTTGTTCAACAACTGAGTTCTTTCTGAGGACCTGAGATAGGCAGATATTGTTGTTTAATGGTGTTAAAAGTATCTTTAGAGGTTGTAAGCTGTTCCAAGTAAAACTGCCTTTTGCAAGTGTCTAATGGTGCATTTGTTGATGCCAATGGTGTTCAAATGGTGCTCCAGATATTTTGAGATTGCACCCAGGGTGCTTATTACTATTAGTACTACCTTTACTTTCTTTTGCCACGGTCATTCTATTTCTATTTATAGATATTTATATTTTATGATTTTCTCCATTTTTTATATACTATTCTACTGTCTCTAGGTTATTTAAATTCATTTGTCACCCAACTCTCAACAATTCTAAGCAAAGAAATTATAATTTAAAAAATGATGGCAGTATGCTGATGATATCCAATTATATGCCTCCACCCCTAGCCAGACAGGTGATGTAGTATTAGTGCTGCCCAAATGCCTGGAGACTGTAAGAGTCTGGATGGGGTAGAACCAGCTTCATCCTCAATCTTGGTAAGACAGAATGACTATGGATTTTTGGCCCTCCCAATACCAGATGATTCTTCATCTTTGAGTCTGGATGGGGTGGAACTTCCCTGGAATGAGCTGATGTGCAATTTGGAAGTCCTCCTGGACTCACAGCTTGTGTTTGAGGAGCTGGTGGTAGCTGTGGCCATGGGGTCTTTGTACAGCTTTGTCTGGTGTGCCAATGTGCCCTTTTCTAGACTGTGAGAAATTTCTCACACTCACTCAGCCTTGGTCACCTCCCATCTGGATTACCTCAAGGAGCTTTACATGGGGCTGCCCTTGAAGAACACCCCAAATCATCAACTGGTCCAGAATGCAGCAGTATACACAGTAATGGGGGTCCCTGGGTTTGCCCATGTAACATCTTTGTTGCACGAGCTGCACTGATTTCCAGTTTCTTTCCGGGTGCAATTCAAGGTGCTGGTCATCATTTTAAAAACCCTATATGGCACATGGTCAGGCAATCAACAGGACTGTCTTTCTCTAAAGACATCCTCAGGTATCCTATCAGGGAGGAAATAAGGGTGTGCGTATCCTAATTGATGGGCACACCTCTGTTTTGTCCCTCCTCCAAATATTGTCATTCAATGAGAGCTAGGAAGTTTGCCTTTTCTGTGGCATCCCAAACTCTATGGAACATCTTGCCCCCTGAGTTTTGGCAGGCTTCCACCCTTTTAGCCTTCCGTAAGACTTTAAAGACCTGGGTTGTCCAAGTGTTGGGAGATTAGATGATGGCACGTTAACACAGATTGGCACCACTTTTTTAAATGTTTTAATTAGTTGTATTTTATAGTTTTTAAAATGATTTTATATATATATATATATATATATTTTATATATATATATATATATTTTAAACCCCTCCATTTCACACGTGAAGCAAACTGACACCCACCTTGAAGATGTGGCACGACCACGAACGCGAAGCCAAACAACAGCAATGCAGCTCTCCATCTCAAATCCCCCTGCAACTCAGACTAATCTGAGCACAACAGGGCCCCCACCCAAGCAGAGCACACACCCCGCCAATCAGAGCACAGCCAAGCCCCTAACCAATCAGAACACACCTCCACCCAATCAGAACACAGCCAAGCTCCCATCCAATCAGTTCATACCTCCACTGGCAGTTAAAAGGAAGAAACAGCTGCGATCACACATTGCTTCTAGAAGCACGAGGCCGAAGAGACACCAGCCTGAAGATGACGAATGAGACTTCGTCGAAACGTCGCCAAGACACTTCCAATTTTACACGGGAGAAAACCCGAATTACCAAAGACCTACATACAAACACCCGTGAAAACCTCAGAAAACAAATATCGTACCTCTACGGGGAGGAAATCTACCATCTGACCAGGACCTATGAAAAACTTGAAGTCCAAAGAGCTTCCACTTTATGTGACCTCGCATTCTTACGCAACTGCCGAGATCAAAATTTAATCCCCACATGCTTCCAATTGAAATTCCACTCCAACTCTGCAGCCACCAAACGCATCCTGAAAAGAACAGAATTGGCCCTAATCAGAAATGAACTTCACACAAAAAGATTCCTCCTAGACCAAATCAACAAAGATCTCCTCACACTTCACCTCAAACTCAGCAACAAGATCCACCCCGCACTTTGGGACAAATCCAAACAACTCGCCGTCTGGAGAGCCGAAACACAGACCACCCTCAAGACAGACACACACACCAACAAATTCCGAAGACTACAAGAATGCCAGAAACAAACCTCTCCTCCCTCACAGCCACACATGAAACAAACAGTGCATAACATCTCAGATAGGATCCTCACCAAAGCCGAAACCAATGTCCTTTCCAAAGGATTCAACTTTGCAGTCGCTCCCAAACACATCCCCACGGAAACCATTATATGCGGAGTTGAAACCAGCCTGACCAAAATCAACCCCGACGACGCTAACAGAATCAGACTCGAAATCTCCAACATCCTCTGCACCAGCAAGCCACCCAAAAGCAACTTACACAAAGAGGAACAGACAGCTCTACTTAACCTGAAAGAAGACACCAGCATAATAATCCTACCAGCAGACAAGGGCAACGCCACGGTGGTTATGAACACATCTGACTACCAAACCAAATTAACCAACCTACTCCAAGACTCCACATACAAACCCCTAAACACGGATCCCACCACCTACCTGGAAAAAACCACTAGATCCAAAATAAAAGCCTCCCCCATCAGCGAAGAGATCCAGCAAAGAATCATTCCCAGAGAAAAATCATCCAGATGCCCTAAGCTCTATGGTCTCCCCAAGATACACAAAGAAGGAACTCCACTTAGACCCATAGTCAGCTCCATAGGCTCACCTCTACAAAACCTAGCCAAATTTCTCGCCAAACAACTACAGCCCTATGCAGAATCCATCACCTCACACGTAAAAAACTCATTCCAATTCATAGAGATCATAAAGAAACAAAACTTACAGCCCAGCGACCTACTCGTGAGCTTTGATGTCATTTCCCTCTTCACCCAAGTGCCAATCCAAGAAGCCTTGACAGCTATCCAAAACAAATATAACCCCCCCAAGCACATCCTAGATCTGACCAACCATTGCCTATCCAACACATACTTCATCTACAACGGACAAAAATACAAACAAATAGAAGGAGCACCCATGGGATCACCCCTCTCACCTGTCATTGCAAACCTCTACATGGAACACTTTGAAACCCAAGCTCTAGAAAAATCTGATCATAAACCCAAACTCTGGCTCAGATACGTAGACGACACCTTCATAATCTGGCCACATGGGAAAGAAAAACTAGACAACTTCCTCACACACCTCAACAGCCTACACCCCAAAATACAGTTCACCATGGAAACAGAAGCTAACAAGCAACTTCCCTTCCTGGATGTCTTAGTCTACAAGAAATCCAATGGCTCCCTAGGACACACCATCTACCAGAAGAAAACACACACAAACCGCTATCTGCACGCACTCTCACACCACCACCCAGCACAGATCAACTCCGTAGCCAAGACACTCATCTCGAGAACAAAACGCTTAGCTGACGAACAACACCTAAAAACCGAACTACACACTCTCACTAATGTACTAACATCCAACGGATTCCAAAGAAATAGGATTACCAACTTAATCCAAAAAGAAACCCCCACCTAAAATCCAAGACAGTAGAAAGAAAACGGCAAGCCCTCCTACCATACATAAAATGTACCACAGGCAAAATCAGCAAGTCCTCACAAAAACACAACATATAAGACAGCATTCTGACACCAAACCGAAAAATATCGCACCATCCTTAAAGACCCCAAGGAAAAATTGAGTTAGAAAAGAAAATCAAGGGTATCATGAAATCCCATGCACGCCTGCCCCACCACATACATCGGACAAACAACAGAAGATTAAGTGACGCAGAAAGAACACAAGAAACTCAGTCAGAACAGCAGGAACCAACTTACTCCATGGCAACACCTCAAAAGCCACAGGACATAAAATTGACTTTAAAAATACCAGAACCATTGCCAATAACCGAACACTTTAACAACAGAATAATCAGAGACGCATCGGAGGGGATTAGAAAAACAGCCCAAACAGCATGAATAAACGAGATGATACCTCCGCCTACCAGCCATTTGGAAACCCAGCCTTATTGACAGACGAATCCCTAGCACAAGGAGCAACACTGGACCCACACTCATGAAGACCACACATGATGTCACCACCACACATCCACGCAAAAAGCAGACTCAAACCCGCACCGATGATGAGGCACGACCGCGGACCAGAAACCAGACCACAGCTGCATCATTGGCCATTTTAAACCCCTCCATTTCACACGTGAAGCAAACTGACACCCACCTTGAAGATGTGGCACGACCACGAACGCGAAGCCAAACAACAGCAATGCAGCTCTCCATCTCAAATCCCCCTGCAACTCAGACTAATCTGAGCACAACAGCGCCCCCACCCAAGCAGAGCACACCCCCCGCCAATCAGAGCACAGCCAACCCCCCATCCAATCAGAGCACAGCCAAGCCCCTAACCAATCAGAACACACCTCCACCCAATCAGAACACAGCCAAGCTCCCATCCAATCAGTTCATACCTCCACTGGCAGTTAAAAGGAAGAAACAGCTGCGATCACACATTGCTTCTAGAAGCACGAGGCCGAAGAGACACCAGCCTGAAGATGACGAATGAGACTTCGTCGAAACGTCGCCAAGACACTTCCAATTTTACACGGGAGAAAACCCGAATTACCAAAGACCTACATATATATATATATATATATATATATATATTATCTTTGATTAGGAGCCACCCAGAGTTGGTTGAAAGATAAGTGGCTAATATAAGTGTTTTAAATAAAAATAAATAAAAGTGCAATGAAGTGAAGGGTCTCACTACTCCCTGCCAAGGCTTGGATAAAGTCTCAGGTCTTCATTGGTCTTCTAAACAACAGCAGAGTGGAGGCCATTTGGATCTCAAGCCAGGCATTATGACAGAGAAGGCATTCTAATAATCTGAATTAGCAGTAAAATTAGTATGTGCACTGAACTATCAAAACCTTTAAATGAAAAAAAAACCACATATTTTAACGTGAAAAAGAATTTAATATTCACTGCTTATAAGTTGCAAAAAAGGATCAGAAAATAGGTGATGAAGAAGTCTCTGCCTATGGATTGGATCACTGATTTGATTCAGAATAAATACTTTTTTTCCACATTTCTTCCATAAATGTTCTTCCTGCTTGTTGAAAGAAACTGGCAGTAACATTTGTGTTACTATTTGTAGTTATCTCTTCAAAGTTTTAGCAGCTTTTCAATTTTGTACTTAGAGGCAGGGTAATTTCATGTATTCTCATCTTCCTAGTTTTCATATTCTTCCTTCTCCTCTCGGTGCTTTTCCTACCCTATGTGTTAGAGATAAATTATTCTCAAATACTTTATTACTGCAATGAAGAAAGCCCCGAGGATTTTGACTTAGTGACAAATATGCTGCATACAAGGCTGATTTGATAATATACAATTTGTGTTATCCCTGCAACCTCAGGAAAATCCTTTCATAAATGAAAGTGAAGTAGCACTCAAAATAACTGAAAGTATAAGAAAGTGGAGGAATAGAAATTAAAACATGTGCCTAAGAAAATGTGAGCCATCACAGGACTCACAAGCTTTCAGTAAAAGGTAGGATATCAAAGTTTTTATATTCTACTATTTCTTTCTATATTTTTCAAAAGGCAGCAATGGAGTTTTCAGTTTGAGCATCAGATTGTTGCACTGGGCTCAAGGAAGCAAGTAAAGAAATGATGCATTAAGTACCATTTGGTAAAAATACAGTATCTGTTTCTACGGCAACAACCCCCCCCCCCCATACATACACACCTTCATGTGTTTTCTGTACCATGAGTATGCAAGCAATAAGCATAAAACAAAAGATGCAATCTTGGGACTCATTCACTAATAATGTTTACAAAAATCTGTTCATAATGATCTTCTCAACACACAAATCTAGAATTGTAAGAGAACATCTTTCAAAAGACAGCCACGTTTTTGGACTTCTTTGGAAAATGGATCTTTTTGTCTAGTTTTAATTGTTGCTGTTTTTCATTCCTCAGCATCCTTTGGGGAGTGAGCATAATTCAACAGTAGAATACTGTTTGTTTGTTTGTTTGTTTGTTTGTTTATTATTTGTTTATTTATTATTTCCTTGTTTGTTTATTTATTTATTCATTAATTCATTCAATTTTTAAGGAGGGGCAATCTCAGTCAATAACTCTGGGTGGCTTACAATTAAAAAAATATTAAGTTAAAATATTAAAAACATTTCAAACCAATAAAAATAGTACAACCAATAAAAACACTAAAACATCCAAATTAAATAAACATAGGAATAAGATACTTGGCCAGTTAGCAATATAGTCAAAAAACAGAGGCCCTTGACACAGTCGGTATCCCAGGCTGAAGAACATAGCCAGATTTTTAGGACCTTACAAAAGGCTATCAGGGTTGGGGTCATTCTGATCTCCTATTAGTATGTTCCATTGAGCAGAGATCACTGTAGAAAAAGCTTTTCTTCTGGTCCCCGCCAGCCAACATTTTTTGGCTAATGGGATCTGCAATGCAGCATGCTTATTCTTCTCAATCTGGTTGGATAGGTAGAGAGTCTTGAAAAAAGTCTTGATATGTTGATGGTCTGTATATAGACTAGGAAGGCTAGGAGTTTTACATTTTAACATCATCTGTCTATTATTATTTATATGCAGGGATTTTCCTTATAAAATAATAGATAAGTTCCCAGGTGCATAAAATGTTAATTTTCCATTCATTGAGGAAACAATATTTCCCTCCAGAATTAAAGGGAGGGACAAAGTGAAAACTATTATTCAGCAATGTATTAGTCCAATTGAGATAGCACCGCCTTTTATACACTAGTAGCCACTGGTTATGATGCTATCTGTTCAGTTATGTCTGAATCTTGGCAATTCTATAGACTTGTCTGGTTGTAGTCACTAAGTCTTATCTGTTTTTTTTTCCTTATTTGGAAAGCATGGGTCTCTATGGAACTGAAATACACTTCAACATCTCAGTTCATTGGAGTGCCTTATTACAATATTCAACAGATATCATTTTACATAATTTAGAGTTTTATTGGGGAAAAACAAGGGTTGATCAAAAAACAAGAACAGCAAGGGGAAGAGAAAGCAGAAAAAGAAAAGAGAATAAAGGTGATGAAAGCTTAAATGTAGAGAAGGAAAAACATTAGAGAAGGAAAAATAAATAAATTATATTAGTGTGAAGAGGAAAGCAATTCTGGCCTTCCTGAGCTATTAAAATATTTTAAAAAAAACTGAAATCCATGTGGCATTCAAAGAAAGTTCATTCTGAAAGCTGATGGTTGATTTTAGATTTGTCTGTGAATCAATAGTGCTTGCTGAATTAAAAAAAACCAGATTTGAAAAGATAATCTCATAAGGAGCAGCAAATCAGAATGAGCTCATTTCAACTGGTACACCACCTTTCATGTCCTTTCACATGTGGTATGCTTAATTTCTTACAACAAATGCTCAGTTGTGCTCGGTATTCATTGTTATTCATTTTTATTCTTTTTCCTGTACATTTATGCAAGCACATACTAGCTATGTTTACCTCCCACAATTATTTGGGAGGGGGGGATAAATGGTGGACCTGGATATCTGAGAGTTAAAAGATAAATTACTCTTCTTCATAATCAATTTGAAATAACAGTTGGCAAGAGAAATCTACACTGAGTACCTCCTTTGATGCATTAGTTCCATTTCCTGACAGGACTGACTTGAATATGAATTTGGCTATGACTAGGAAACAAATCTTAGAGTCATGGTGGGTGGCTTACTGAGAACTTTATGTATTATGTGATGGAAATGAAAAGTACAAACTTTATATTGACAGATATGAAAAAATTCTTGTATCTTAACATCTTTAAATATACTATGGTGGAATTATATCTAGAATGTTATATGGATGATGTTATCCATTCAGTCATGTCCCAAGCGATTCTATGGACCAGGACTCTGCATGACTTCTAGTCTTGCACTACTTCTTTGAGTTTTTCTAAAGCATGGTAGAAAAGGAACAGAAGGTTGGACAATCATAAATTAAACAAAAGAGAACTGTTTTATTTAAGGGTATAAGGTTTATTTAAATGACTTTGGGCCGGTCACTGTATATCAGCCTAACTCACCTCAAAAAAAAAAATATTGTAAGGAAATTAAAAGGAGAAAGAAGTATTGGATATGCTCCCTGCCTTGAGATTTATAAAAATGATAAAAGTGGGATATAACTTAATTAAATAAATAATAAATAAAAGCTAGAAAATATATTCATAAAGTCTCAAAAGTTATACAGTGAAGGAATAGACTTCTTCCTTCATATTTCTCATAATAATTGAAAAGAAACCTCAAGGAAATTAACTGGACATAGCTTCAGAACAGACAGACAAAAAGGAATACTGTTCAATAGTGGTCAACATTTTTTTAAGGGACAAAGAAATTTATGGAAGAAATATGTATCAATATATATAATTCATGACAAATTTCCGTATTTGGAGTCCGTGAATACCTCTAAATATTGGATATTGATATCAAATGACTAAAAGTTATTGTTTCATTCTATTCTGGAACTGTCTCTGGAAGCCTAAACATGGCTATTGAAGGAAACAGTATACTGGCTTTTCAGTCTGTTCAAGTGGAGCTCTTTTTACCTTCTTATGCAGTTCCCTTAGCAGCATTAGCTGTTTTCGTAAGAATTAATTAAAAAAATATTGAATATGTACATGACCCACCAAAACTGTAAAGCAGTTTAAGCACTGATGGGATTAAGAAGATGCAGTAGTATGTCTCTGATTAAACAAAACTGTTTGTTACAGCTGGGTAGGTTAATTTGCGTTCTGGTTTTGTTTTTCATTCTGTGATAAAGAATTAGAAATTTGTTAAACTTCAGGGTAGACAAAGCTATCTCACAGGTTTTTTTTTCTAAAGACACACAATGCCAACTCTCTTATAGCTGACTTTTATTTTAAATAAATGCAGGAAAAATGTATAGCAAGGTTCATGTTGGATAGATTTATTTATTGCCTGCTGCTCCCTAAAAATACACAATTTACCTCCTCATCTTTTGGGTGTTTCCCACACAATGCCCAATATATGTGGGTTTAAAACCACTATTCATATTCTTCATATTCACTACTGATCACTGAGGATTCAAACATATCTTTTTGCATTGTATACAATGTGTGAAGGCTGATCTTGCTTTTTAATTTTAATTACAAAGATATGCAATGAAATTATTTAAAAAGGGCCATTTCAAATAAGCTTTTCAGGGAAGATAGTGTCCCTCCAAGTAAGCACTTAAGGTATTAGTTCTTTCCCTCATACAGTTTTTTTTTTAAAAAAGGATAGGGAACTACCATTAGTGCTAATAGATTTCAGTATTTTAATAAAAAAAACCAGGAGTCTACTGGGCAGTATGTATTAAATGTAAAGTGGACTTTGACATGCATTAGACTTGTTTCCTGTTAAAACATAAAAAAAAATGCAGACCTCAGATCACATCCATGTTTAAACATGCCAAAAACCTCAGTTGTCATTAGTATGACCTCTCCACCAAATCTTAGCAACAGAAAAAACCAGATACCTTTACTTTCATGGCTTCTTTTGACTTTTCAATTTCATTATGGAAATGTTTGAATGAATATTCAGTTCTAGGAAGTCACTCCACTTTTCTTATATATATATTTTTATATACTTTCTTTTTTCTTCAAATATAAGGGAATTTCTGTGAATCTTTTAAGAATGGAGTATGGCATACTTGCACTTATTTAGCTAAAAGTGACAAATGAAATTGCCTGCTTTCCATTCTGTAATCCTTTCTATAACAGCTTGTAACTTCCCTGACTTCCTTAAAAAGGTAAAGGTTTCTCCCGAGGGGGGGAGTGCTCTGTTTCCTAGCCAACATTGTCTGAAGATTCTTCCTTGGTCATGTGGCAAGCATAACTGTATGCTGAGGCACCTGGAACACTGTTACCTTCCCACCGAAGTGGTATCTATTTATCTACTTGCATTTGCATGCTTCGGAACTGCTAGGTTGGCAGGAGCTTGGGCAAAAAAAGCAGCCCCCCTCATCACACAGTACTTGGGTCTTGAATTACCAGCCTTCTTGTCAACATGCCCAGCATCTTAAATGCTAGGCCATTGTGCCTACATTTCAGTTAGATCCCAAGAAAAAAACATTCTTGAAGAATGCCTTTGCTTGACCTTTATCAGATTAGGAAATATGAAGAGCCAGGAAGTTTCAGAGTGATAGACAGATAAAACACAGAAAATTGCAACACCAATGTAAATTGCAACACCAATGGAAATTGTCTTCTATTTCCAACAAAAAAATAAGTTGAAAAACACAGCCAATAGCAATCTCAAATACCTGAAAAATTAGATAGAAAATAGATTTTTTTCCCCCAAGGGAAGACATCAACTTTAATAAACTGTAAGGTAGGTTTTGGCACATTAAAAAAAAAAGCTTTAAAATACATTCTGACTACATTCTTCTGCTAAGAATCCTTTCTAGAATTTGGAGAAGTTTGAAATATAGCTATATTAGAAATTTGATTTAGTCCTAGATGAATAAATCATGTAAGTTTACATCATAATTCACGAAGAGCAAATAGCTCAAGCATCTTTAATAGATTATTGGCTTTTCTTACTCTATATGTGGGTTTGGCTATTTCATGGATTTACATTTAGATTGTGATTTTCCTCTTTCTAAAGTGGCTCTGTCCTAAAATTGGGTCTTTTTTAGTTGTCCCACCCATTACCTGTTGGAAGGCAGAGTTGTGAGTACCAAGTGTCCAATGTAATGCCTCTTGTGTGCAGGTAGTCCTCAACCTACAAATTTGTTAAGTGAGTTTTGCCCCATTTTACAACTTTCCTTGCCATATTTGTTAAAATAGTAATATGGTTGTTAAGTGAATCTGGTGTCCCCATTGACTGTGCTTGTCAGAAGGTTGCAAAAGGGGATCACATGATCCTCAGGACACTGCAACTGTTATACATATGAGTCAGTTGTCAAGCATCCAAATGTAAATCACGTGACCATGGAGATGCTACATTACTCATAAGTGTGAAAAAATGTCATAAGTGCTTTTTTCAGCACCTTTGTAACTTTGAACAGTTACTAAATGAACTGTTGTAAGTCAAGGACTATCTATAGTCTGCTCCATTAGATATCAGTTGATTTATTTCAGTGGAAGAATGTGTGGAAGCCAAAGGAAAAAAAATACCTTGGGGCTAATACTTGTATTACAGTCCATTGTGTCCCCTCACAATTCTCTTTTCTGTCTTAACCTTTTGTTCTTTTGACCTAAGAACAAGCCTGAGATTGCCCAATAAATGTGTAATGTTAACAAGACTTTCATTCTTTTCTGTGTGGGAACTGCTATATTATTGAGTGGTGCTTTGAATCTGTTTCTAAAAACTAAAGAAATGGGAAGCAGAAAAATATCAAAATATATATTTCTATAAAGAGAGAGAGAGTAAATTTTTTATGAATGTATCTCTTTTTGCTTGCTGTTTCATATTAGCAGAAAAGACCATTACCATGAAATTTCACTGACATTTCCTAATTACTTCAGAATCCTAAGTTCAATAGTAGGTCTAGGATAAAATGGAGTTAGGTAACGTGGTCCAGCCTATTATGGGAACCCAATCATTATCTTAGTATGCCCTGTGAATTAAGCAATTATATGATTTATTTGTCCGGGGGCATGGTTTGTAAGCACAGAAATTTTGGGTTTAGATTGTAGCATGTTTCATTGAATCCCATTTCTGACATTATGAAATCATAGTAATCTAACATCACACTTAAGAAGGATTTAAAAGCAAATTTCACAGTTGAGTTACTGGAGGGGCTTGATCTTTCACAATAGTGTACCATTAGACGAGCAATGCATTTTATCTGGAATTCCGAATTTCCATGCTTGTTCCTATCAGGAATTGTGCTAGTTTTTTTTTTAACAGATCAATTCACTGTTAATATATTGGATGAACCTGAACATATCCTGGATTGTGAAATCTTACTAACAAAGTATTCATGTAATGATTGATTGATTCAGTCCAGGACAATGTTTGTCTCCTTAAGTGTACTTTAGTATTCCTGCTTCTGTGACAGCAATAATTATATCAAGCTTTCACAGTGCAGGTTAGTCAGGTTATTTTCATCACAGAATCTTGCAAAATAATTTCAAGCCTTCATAGATATTATTTAAACCATTATTATAATGAAAGCTGAAGGCAATGGTTTTCTTTTTCCTTTATCTGAACCTTGAAATCTAAGGGAGAAACATTTCTTTTCCTCCCTTTCATGACTTTTTTTTAAAATGCTCAATAGGTTGGGGTTGGTGCATGAGTACAAAAACCTTTCTTTTGTTATTTGTATATGGTTTGCAATAAGACTTCAGACTGATGGGAATTGTACAAGGTGATAACCCAAGAAAATTCAAAAGGGAGGAATCTTTTGTTGCAAGAGTGCTAGAAGCCGATGGTGACTTTCGAGGTAGTGTAAAAGTTTGTGATTACTAGTATTGGATGAATAACAAAAAGACTTGGAAGCTCAAATTGATCACAGGAGTTATCCCTCCTCGCTGAACTCCTGAATAACCTTTATTTGTTTGGTCTCTATTTATCAGATCAAATTGTGAAATACTATATGGAGAAACTGAATGAAGTCTTAGCATTTGTGACCACATATGCCAAAAGAAGGTTGCCAAGGCCAAGTCTGAACAGAACTAGGGCAAGATTGCTGTGCTGGCCTTTTTCTCTGTTAATGGACCTTGACAGGCTTTCTTGGAAGCAGCAGCACCAACAGAGTACGGTCTGGCTGTGATATGCCATTCCCACAGTGCTCTAGACTGATGCTGTATCAGAGCCATTGTAGTAAATCATACTAGTAACGTGTTCCAGTACTACTCAGTATGCATCAAGTATTCAAGTATTCCTAATAGAAGGAACATATTTGTCTCCTCAAGGAGGAAAACAAATAAATGTATGCTTCTACAATTCAACTCTAAATTGTCTTAGTGTTTGTTCCTTTGTTTAGAGTTGACTCTTAGTACACAAACCGCCTATTCCTATTTTTGTATTAGTTTTTCCATTTTGCTAAATGTTCTTGTCAATGTTAGTTCATCTTAGTCAAAATTAGCAGTATTTGTATCTATCTCGGTCTACAACTATTTATAAAACATTTTTTTTTACATTTTTTTTGTTTTGTATTACACTTGGTGGCAGTGCCCTAATAAATGTCCTCTCCTTTTTGTCAATGTTTCCAAAATATACCTGAAAGCCAGTATGATACAGTGGATAAGGTGCTGAATTAAGAGTAGGGAGACCCAGATTCAACTCCATCCTCAGCAAAAGAGGCTCAGTCTGACTTTGGGTCACTATACCATTTACCTCACAGGGTTGTTGATTTTGGAATGGAGGTCAGTATATAAAAATACAAGTACAGAGTTTTCTTGAAGCACTTTTTTACAGTTCTTTTTCTAGCCAACAACAATGGAGGTTCTTTTGGCTGCTGACATCTAAGCATGTTTCACACTATCTTGGCTATTTTTGACAATCTTGAGAGAGAATTTCAGTGTAATAAATAATAACACATAGCATCTCACAATCTGTCACTTGGGTCCTGTCAAACCCATCCATCCTGTGCTCAGTAGCAAGGAGTCCCTTATGCTGTGCTTACCAGCATCCTTTTCATCAAGCCTGTTATTTTTCCATTCATTCATTCAAGACAAGATAACAATGCTGCTCTTTGTTGACATAAGAAAGAACTCAAAAAGAATTAATTCTTTTTTTTTTAAGAGCCATTCTTACTATTGACAAACTGGCATAAAGAAATGAATTCTACATCAGATGGGCAAAGAGAAGGGAAAATTGGAAAATAACACATGGATTCTGAAATACTGAAATGGACAAAAATAAATTCACATTGTTTTCACTTGAAGTGAGTTGAATCTCACTGTTGAATCTGAATTATCCCTAAGTCATTTATGCTACACTAGTTGATTTTTAAAGGTTCTTTTTTTCATTCCCACCCACCCTGCAACCCACACTCCCTAGTTTGCTCTGTTTCTCATAGTGACTGCAATATGTGTGGATTCTAAATCATATTGTAGGATGGCAGACAGCTAACTTAAGCTAAGAAATAAGTTTGAAATATATCCTTTATTTGTGAAGATCTTACATATTCATTACTTAGTTGTTTAATTTATGCATATCCCAATTTTTCCAGAGAGCTAAAGTTAATATTTATGGGGTCTTCATTTTAGCTTCATAGCCTAAAACCTGTGACATACCTTGAGCTTAATGATTGCCCCAAAAGTCATCCAGTATCATTAGGATTTAAAATTTTCCATCTTAGAACTGCTACAGTTGGTGTCAAGCCTTGAAAAGTAATTGATAAATTGAAAATTAACAAGAAGGAAGTAAATATATGGATATAACACAGGAAGAGGGAATAAAGGATATACCAATACATTATCAATATCATATTATAAAACAATTAACAGTAAGCCAACGTAAACCAACATTAAGCCAGATCATATAAAGTGATGTTTCTCTTCCTTATGTTAAAACTTCCTGAACAAATTAACTTTATCAAAATTAGAAAATATATTCTTGAAGACATATGGCCATCATTTTCTAGTTCTTTCTTGCCTTTCTACTATTTTTTGCTCCATTATTACAATAAATTATTTTCAAGGATCAGTTCAAAGTCTTCTCATTCACTTTCTAAGAATTTTCCTTCTAAACTTCTAATGATTTATTTCACCATTCAGCAAGTCCTTCAAAGTGGACACCCTCGCTGTATTACAATTTTGGTCCAAAAGTATAATAATAATAATAATAAAAATTATGCTTGCTGTTTGTTTTCTTTTTAATTCCCAAATGGGGATGCTATAGAGAAAAGATCTAAATTCATGTTTGTTTGTTTGTTTGTACCTCCTGAGCAAAGAAAGACACAGATAGCCAAACTGGAACCTTTCCATTGCCAAGTGAGGGACTCTCTCAATAGTTATAGAGAATGCTTTCAAAATGCCTGTTTTCCCTTCTTGGTTATCAACAATGTAAACTTGCTAATTAACTATCAGGGTTGGGAGAGGCGGGGAGAGGAGGAGGGATCCTGAATCAGTTGACAAATTGAAATGTCCTTTCTCAACCTACAGCTGGATCTTGCTTTGTCTCTTCCCTGTCTTTGTTCCAGCCTTTTGTATTTTGATTTGGTTATAAAAGCTACAGCATAATTGAAACTGACATCACAATCAAACAGTGTGACCTTGTCAGGTTTGTTCCAGGATGGCAACATCATCCAATTGGGTAAGTAGAAATAAACGGTATGGAAGAACAAACAAGTGAGCATCAGGACTCCTCAGAAACTGGGCTGTTTCTTTCTGTATTTTTTTAATGATTTCCATGCTACGTGTCTGTCATATGCATAGAGGCTTTGTGTCTCTGTGTAGGAATATGTATACGAAAAAAAGGGGAGCGGAGGAAGGGCTTCACATCATACTGAATGAATTGGGGAAAGAGCCAACAAATAAAGATGCTGTGGGAATATGACTAACTGGGCCTGTTTGGATAATCTGTGCCAGCTTAGAAGAGATAAATAAACATGATAGGACAGAACCTTAAAAAAGAGGGCACTGGTAAACATAATCTCCGTCATCTAATGGGACTGACACCAACACCATCTGTTTCGCCAGTTCTTCACCTTTTCTTTGCCAGTTCCACAGACTTGCAGTTCTTCTTATGTTGCCGTCTAGAAGACTCTCAAATTTAGCCCTGCCAGTATGCCTCAGTCTGGCATGAAAAGACTCTGCCATTCTGTCTATGCATCTGCTTGTCTCGTTTTGTTAAACTGCTTGTCTTCTTAAAGACAGTATAGTGAGATGCCTGAGCCCAGCACACAGAACTTTCTACAGCCAAATATGCCTTTTTATCAGGATCTCTAAGAAGATTCCATTTCATCTCTCCTCAAGAATGGACATCTCTATAGTTTAAAGTTCTAGCATCCCTGTTAAGATAAGTGGTTGGCTGTGGAGGCCTTGAAATAAAAAACACAGCAGAAAACTTCATTTTGCGATACTTTTCATTGTATTGAATCTTGTTTATTTATTAGATTTCCAGGCTACTACAATCATGGGACTCTTGGTAGTGTTTAGGAATAATTGCCTAATATATAATCATAAAATATAATTGTATAACCAACATAAAAACAAGAGCAACCAAAAACAAGTTAAACAAATATATAGGCATTCACTCAACATATTACATTTGAAAAGCATTCCAATGAGCACCATTTTAGCTTGTTGCTAAGAGAATAATAATATCATAATTGTAGGGAGGGCTATTCCACAACATAGGTACCATTAGTAAGAAGAAGCTCATTCTGACTTCAGCACCCCTAATTTAGTGCAAGAGGAAAACTATGAGTAATTTTTCACAAGTAGATGTTCTTATTACATAGGCTGATTCTAACTGAAGTAGGCAATGCTGAAGATCCCTCAGCACAAAACTATGTAGAATTTGATAGATTAAAACCAGTACTTTATATTGCACCTGGAATCTATTGAGTCAAAGCACCTAATGTGTAATGTGTTTAAAGGCAGCCTCATGAAGTCTGAGCAGATGATGATGACAAAAGCATGCGATTAACAAAAGGTCTTATTGCAAAATGGGCCACAATTGGTGCACCAGCTGAAAATGGGTAAAAGCCTGTCTGGCTATGGATTCCAGCAGAAATATATTGTCAATTGTTAATCAGGAAGAGTATTTAGAGGAGGTAGTTGTAAACAGTAAGAAAAAATGGCCTGGAAAAAAAAAACCCTCTCATATAGTTATATCCTGCTTTTCTCCCCCCACCCCCAACACTGATTCAAATTTGGCATAAAGTAATTTAAATTTAGTATTTAAGCTATTGAAATAAATCAAGAATTTTGGAATAAATGTATATAACATTTTTAAAAATATATTCATTCAGCTTTGCTAGAAAAAAATATACCGTATGCGTATAGTAGGTGGTAAACTATAACATATTATATTTATGGGCAAAGGGATATATAGCAGGAATCCATATATAGCAGGATGGGTTTCAATGAGGGTCATTGGGCCTGATGTATGATAGGAATTCCAAACCAGGCTAGTATGTAATTTTCCTCTTTCATGATCTTATAATGGATGAGGCTGCTTACCTGGTTTCTATTGCCAAGAGTTGGATGCTTTTGTGTGTGGGGGAGTATAACACCCCTCCCCCCATGCTTGGAAATGTGTCTCCTCAGGTTTTTGGATCTTGCACTAGCTGAGATCCCAGGAAAGGGGAGGGACAGTTGTTGACTCCTGGTGACTCCCATGAATCCCTGTGGCCTCTCAGAGGTTCTGCTCTGCAGATAATTGTATTTGAGGCTCTCTGGCTGAAGTTGGGAATTGACAATGGGTTCATGTCTTCTTGAAGGGAGATAGTTGGTATGTCATCTGAAGAAACTGTTTTGAATTCAATTATTTTAGACAACCATTGTCCTGTCTTCCTGTTGAGAAGATGATCACATTGCAGCTGATGAGAACTCTGAAGGAAGTGATTATTTAGGCTATTTCAATCAGGTTTCTGGCTAGGATTCAGTACGAAAAGAGTATTATTTTTTAGGACATAGAAATCATGTTCTCTGTCTACAGACCTACTCTCTGGAATGAAGTTACTGATGTCTGGATAGTTTCCATCCTGATGGCATTCCAGAAGGCATTAAAGAACTGAATGTTTTTTCAGGCTCTGGTCTAAGATAATACATAAAACACATAGTATTGGTTTTATGCATTGACTGGATCTGCCATCTATTTATTGGTTTATGTTGATAGTTATTTTTATATTACAGTGTCTTATGTTAGGAGCAGCCCACAATAGTCTGGAACTCGTATGAAGTTGATGGTTCCATTAAGGCATAGAACTGCAGAAAAATTTATTTTATTCTTGCTTTACTTCTGACATAGCTTGTATACAATCATTCTTTGACTGTTTGAGAATATGCATTATTTAAATTATCTTTTCAATAACATTGCTTCCTTTCTGCAAATAGAGAAATTCTGTAGATTCCTAGTTTAAAAAGAAACATGTAGAACATTATAATGAAAAGGAAAGTATATGAGAATAGAGAAAACAGATCCCTAATGTGTTTTTGTCCTGAAAATCAGAAAGCAGAGGAGTTGGAAGCCTATTAAAAGTCATCTTGGAATTTTTCCAAGAAATTAAAAAGAATGGCAACGTATTTTATAATTAATCAACAAGAAAGAGAACAAGGGGACTATATTGTAATAATAAGACATAAATTAAGGACACCTTTGTCATAATACAATACTTATATAATTTGAAGTAGCTTTAAATATTATACACAAAAGTAAATAAATGACTGGAGAGAAACTCAGTTACTCTGTCTATGTACTCAAAGATATTTGTAGCAAACCATGATAATATTAAATAACATATGATGTCTTTTTATAATGATATAATTATGAGCTTGTATGAGGACATTTGATGTGAATGAGTCAAGGTTTTTGCATTATTTGCTTCCCACAACCCAGCCCCATGGGGGCCTCTGCTTGTTTCAACTTCTGTTTGCATTTCCTTCTAATTTGATCCAATATTCACAGGACTGCTGCTGAAGTATTGTGATAAAGGACAGGGTAGTTTAATAACTTGCGGGGGCTCTTTTGAGACTGAAATATGGTAGCTGAATCTTAGAAATTTGTAGGTAATCTAATTCTGATTCTGACTGAGAAGTATTAAAGAAACAATTATTATTCAAATAGGGCTTAGTATTCTTATTTAGATTTTGTGAAAAAAAATAAGCAATTTTATATGTCAGATACGATCCATTTCAAACTATGTAGTTCTCGATATAGGGCTGTAATTGAGCCTGAATTTATAGTTGTGCATCATGATGGTCATTAAGTGGATTACCATGTGTCTGTGACCAATTTTATGATTTTTGTTTTGTGGCAGTTGTTAAGCAAACACTGCAGTTGTTAATATTGTGGTCAATAGATGAATAAATTTTAGCCAATGGGCATTTTTTTTTTACCAGAACTCAGAAGTAAATGGTGATTTCCAGCAAAAAAATATATGCCAAAATTCATTATTTCAGGGCTGCAGCAGGCTGCAAATGGCCATAAATGCAGGCTGGTTGCCAGGGGCCAAGATGCAATCACACTACAGGGGGGCACAGCTAAGCTAATGGAACTTTGAAACTGGGTCATAAATAGCTCTGGGAAGGTCTGTCATAACTCAGAATGGTCATTAAGCAACCAGTCGTAAATTGAGGACTACCTATATTTTTGCATATCGGCAGAAACATTTGCTATATTCTCAATACAAAATTCTTTTTTAAAATAATATTAGGTTTATTCAAGAAAAGTTAAAATACTAAACACCAAAATATTGAAAAAAACAAGAAAAACACAACAAATAAGACATTTTAAAAAGTGTCTTAAAAAAAGATTAACAACCTCCCTAATTGAATGCTGATTAATATAATAGAACAATGTTAAATTTTATACTCAAAATTTGTATACTCAAAACAAAGCACCTCCATTTTACTTTAAATTCCTAGTGACTGGTTGTAACAAAAATGCCTAATTTGAGGATTTTTGCTGTATTGCTGTCAATGGTTTGGTGACAATCAAACAAAAAGATTTGCTATTGAAACTACCAGAGTAAAATATGAAAATATTTTATATATAGTGTCCAGAGTCACTATATGAGATGGGTGATTATACAAATATGACTAAATAAATAAATATTTGTAGTACAATATATTGAAATTCTCCCTTCAATGACATCAGCCTAGCTATGCCAAATGAAACCAGGGAATGCTTCTATTACAAAATCCCATTGTGATATAGCAGATCAGTTTAAGCTATAATACTAGCTAAGAGAGAGGATAATTCACAATAGAGAGGTCTATAACTGTACTCTCCTTTTCTTTACATTAAGGAAGAAAATAAAGGTGATCAATAGAGGAAACTGTTTTGTTATTTAGCCAGCAAAAAATAGATGAGGAAGGAAAGCGACTTTTAGACGGGTTCATTTGTAAAGCTGCTTTAGTAACAAATATAGATTAATGGACCTTCTTCCCCACTAGACTCAACTAAGGGATTGAGACTCTGAGCTTTTCATAGTTTCTTTACTTCACAAGTTCTCCCCTTATTTTATGTGGACTATATTAAAGCCTTGCAACTAGTGAAGTCAAAGAAAATTCTCATTAACTTTGATTGGGTAGTTGAAGCTGTTCATTAAAACCTAAAGGATTTTTAAAAATCTGATTAACTTTTTATTGCTACACTGGTTACTGTTCATCTTTTGTAGCAGCCTTTGGCATTTCTTCTTAATTTCCCCCTCCCCCTCCCAATACAATTTCAGCATTTAGTGGAAGGAAAAATATAGTCTTGGTTGCCTGAAAAACAAGAATATATGCTCAACACAAGAAGCATCAGGCAAAACATTACCTTTAGTTTCTACTTTGGTAATAGTGGAAATATTTGTACCTAATTTGAATTCTTGCATTTGTAAAGGACAAATGCAAAACATATTGCATTCAAAGGAGAGCAAGTATTGGTTAAAATGGACTGTGTGATGTAAAAAAAGAACAACTGAAGTGAAACCAGAAATGTTTAAATGCCAGGAAACCATTATAATTATTTTATAAAAGAACAAAGATTCAACAAAAATAAAAAAATATATACTAAGGCATTGAGCTAAAAATAGCAATGTGTGAAAAACAATATATACATTGCAGGACTGCTCACTTCTATAGTACTATGTGGCTTTCCCTATTCCTGGAAAAGAAGGAATGTTGGGTTCTGGAATAGAAAGGTTTCTTTATATCCATGTCTAGGAAGATACCTGAATTTGACCAAATAAAGATTTTGTTTTGTTGCACTGTTGGGCAATATTGATTGAATGAAATTGTCACCTACAAAGCACTGAGATACTTCATCAATAAGCTTCTAGACGTTCTCTGCAAGAAAAGGGCTTCTATGACTTGCCTTGAAGTATTTGAGTCTTGTGGCAAAGCAAAGGAACTTCATTATAGTCTGCATGGGTCTCATGTAACACCGTAGTGAATTGAGCAACTCAGGAGCAGGGGTAATCCCTCAGTATCAAATAACATAATCAGAGGGATAGGACAGTCACTCAACCTATTAAATAATCTTCATGTGCTTACTTAGATAATTCTACTGCAGATCTTCTTGCTGTAAAACTAATTGGCATCTCATTTATCCAGAATATGTTATTTACTATCTTAATTCTGTATAGCGTTCCAGGTTCTTTTTTGTTATTGTTCTGGAAATTTTATATCAGATCAGTTTTCCAATATCTATGACATGATTTTTGGAATCTGCTGGACCTCTAATTCTGTAGGTCTTAATTACCACAAACTAGTACAATGTATGTAGAATTTTCCATGCATACATTGATATGCTAACAACTTTGGAGTTTTAAACATACAGTGCAACACAAAAGTCCCCCATATAAGTTTGTCTCAGTTTTCATGTCAGTGAGCAACAATTTGCTCTGAGTAACTTTATTCCTTTAAAATATTTGATTCATTCATCTGTACTAAAATGATTGCTATTTAATATATATCATGTATGTTCACAATGGCAGGATTTAAATTCAAACTTTTGACCAGTTAGTTACAACTTTTTCAGCATATTATTTTACACAATAATGCACTCAGAAGAAAAAAAATGAATTACATTTATATTAAAATGTGCAATCCAAGTATGCCTTATGAATCTCACCATCAATGCATATAATAAAAACTTATATTTATAAAAAAAATGTAAAATAAAAACAAGCCTGGTAATAGTAAAGTATAAAAAAAAAATTGGAAAACAAAGAATAGAATAGAATAGAATAGAATAGAATAGAATAGAATAGAATAGAATAGAATAGAATAGAATAGAATAGAATAGAATAGAATAGAATAGAATAACAGAGTTGGAAGGGATGTTGGAGGTCTTCTATTCCAACCCCCTGCTCAGGCAGGAAATCAGATAAATGGTTGTCCAATCTTTTGTTTAAAACTTCCAGTGTTGGAGCATTCACAACTTCTGGAGGCAAGTTGTTCCACTGGTTAATTGTTCTGTCAGGAAATTTCTTCTTAGTTCTAGGTTGCTTCTCTCCTTGATTAATTTCATTCAATATATTCATTGCAGTCTCCATCTGCTCATGGATATTGCACAAGCCAAAAAACCGGCTATACTCAACAAATCAATTATTCATTGTGAATTATTCACTAGACTCTATTGCAAATGGTGCCAAGGACTGTTTATTTGTTTAAAACTGAAGGGTTAAAAAAAGAAAAAATCCAGAACAATATTCTTATTTATCTTTAATGTTATATATTTCATGCAAAAAAAAATATAGGACTGTACTTAATTATGAATGCATGCTGTAGGGAGGAACTATGAAAGAAGAAAGAGAATAAAATTGAGAATATAGTCATGTTAAGTTCTACTGAGCAATAGTAAATAAGATTGTAATGAAATAATAATAAATAAATCAGTATACTATTGGGCACACAAAATAGCCATTGTTTCACAGGATAAAACACCAGCTAATTATCCTGGAAGTTGGGGGATAGAAACATTGTTTTTCAGTGAATTTCCCATTAAACTTCCCTGGAATGGATTTTCCCCAGTGTTTCAAGATTCAGAGCAAACCAATGCTCTGTTATCAGGACTGTTTTGCTTGAAAGGAACAACAGTTAATTTTGCTCAGCCACATTCACAGAGCCTATACTTTTCCTGATTCTAAAAATTAAATAATCTGAAGGAAGAGCATTTATTGTTTCCAGTTATACATCTCAAGGTTCCTAAAGTTTATGCAAATGGCCAATAAATAAAGTTTGCTTTCCAAATTATAGCTTTCTTGTCTGATCCTTAAGAAATGTCTAATCACTTGGTTAATCTCTTTGCTTGCTAGCTGAGGAATCATAGAGTTGTAGCATCATTGAGTCCAATTCCCTGCCCAGTTTATCCCACTACAGCATTACAGAATTTTATCATTTAATTATAGCAGAGACAGTCATTATCCACACATTGTATACAATCTTCATTGTTATTGCAGAAGCCTTTTCCAATTATTAGCCCTGTCAGCAGATCATTTGGAGAAGATAAAATGAAGTAGGATGATAGCTTTGCTTTGAATTCCTTGAAGATACACATAGTCCTAATAACTAGAAAATATTTTCCTCCTACAAAAACTATCATCTTCCCCAAAGCAGGGGGGGGGGGGAAGACTTGGAAATTCTGTATCCTTCAAGAACATCAACTGCAGTTCATGGGCAACTTAAACTTTTAGGCTCTTGGCATATAACTATTTCAGTTACTAAATGCATTGCTTTATTGGGGATAATATAAACCTAAACTTGATTTGACTAGCCTCCATTGTCTTAAATATCCTACAGTTTAAAGTAGGGTAGAAAATACATTTATCTGGACTAAATACACACCAGATGCATACATAAGTTCAAATGGATAAATTAACAGGCCACAATGGAGAAAAAGCAGTCGGTGGAGCTGAAGCCGTTTGCATCATTTTTAGCTGCAGAGTAAGGAATACATTTGTGCAGTACTATAGATCTGGTGCCCAATGAGGAAAAAGTAAAGGTTTATATTTACTCTAATAGGTGTTGGATTCATGCCCAATGTACTTAGCTCCAGCTGCTGCATTTGTTAATCCTGCCAGAGAGACCAATCTCCTGGTATCTGCAAACACAAGATGTGGCCTAATCCAAGAGACAGAATTTGAAAACATGTGCTCTGAACTGAACAGACTGGGAAATCTCTAGCAAAGTGATATGCAAAGTAAGGATAAAGCAGCAGTTTAAGGGCTAGACAATATAAGCAAACAAAGTGTGGAGTGGAAGTGTTCATTGCAAGATGATGGAAATGGCAGTTAAGACAAGTGTCTGATTCTTCTTATAACTTAATTACAAGTCACTAAGCTTCTGGAATTAACAATTTATTCTATCAAAATACAATCCTGACATATATCAGTGTTTTCAGGTATTTTATTTTCATTTCTTATGCAAGTTATGACTTTTAAATGAAGCATCATCAATTAGATTTACCCTTGAATGCAGAAAAATGATCTTCTGATCGTTTGGGTTCTATTCTTATAAAAGGTATAAATTAAACTAATTAAATGAAGGAATAATTTAAATTGCCAAGGTTTGACCAGGCCTGAGAGATATTTATCAAATAAAATACTGAATTTAAAATATCTGACATTGAATACTTTTCTGTCAGCTGCCTCATGTTGGGCATCAAATAAATTCCCATCAGCTGTCATCTATCAAATACTGCAAAAAAAAGTTAAACATTATTATTGTTGTTTCCTAACTACAAAATACTATGAGAAAGCATATAATTAAAATTATACACAAAGTAGGAAATGTAGATATTCTAAGTACCCTCTCAATATAAATATGAAAATACTGCAATGAAAATTGATTTCAGCTCTATAATTTACAAGACCTATATAATGAGAGCAAATCAGAAAGATAAAGAACTTCTGCACTTTTAATAATAAGGCAGAAAAGGGAATGTCAGCAGCTACTTGTCTTTCAAACTGCATCTGAAGAGAATTTCTAATACTACATATTATTGTTTGTTTGTTTGTTTAATATGGTCATCTTACAACAGCAACTATGTTTCATCAAGAACCATGAGTCGATAAAACTGGAGGTGAGATATTGGTTGCTTTACTTTAGTAACTTAGTAGGCTTTGTTTTCTTCTAACAGCATTTACAGAGTTGTTTCCCATCAAACCCCTGGTGAGCTTCCTGCACAAATTTATAGACAGTCAGTTTGGCAGATGCTTTTACCTATGACTAAAGCTACAGATCTATGTTACAAAAATCCAGACAACTACTAAATGCCACTTTTTTTTTGCAGTCAACACCTAGTAGTCTTCCTACATGGACTATTTTTGTTGGCTGGTGTAGTAAAAATATTATATTCTATGTATGAGAAAATGTATCTATGTAAGAAAATTATTCATTGAATATCTATCTATGATGCTATGCTATGCTATGATTAAAGACATAGGAAACCTATGAAAAATACACAAACATATATATTGTATAATGCTTAAGTGTGCCTCTTGGCAATCTGGCTCTATGTGTTCACTGAGCAGTTATTGGTGCTGTTCTGTTCTTGCAAAGCAGACATCGAGGCAGATTCACAACAAAGGATCTTTTATTAGGTACATTCACAGAACAGAAGCAAGCACACAATGGCAACATGCCCTTTTATACTCCCCGTGCAAGGGGATGCACAGCCAATAATTGCAGGCCATTCTCCCACCTCGCGCATGCACGCCAGGTTGGCGACAGCCTGTCTGGGTCCCAGGCAGACACATGGTCTGTCTGGGTCTCTGCAACCTTTCTGCAGCCTTCCTCAGCCTTGCTGAATGACTCAGAAAGGCCCAGGACATAACACCCCTCCCTTCTTGGATTAAACAATACTATGCATATTGTTTAACATCATACACACACATATGGCTGGCTGGTTGGCATATTATGCGGTCAACCTTACTCCTGGCAACCTATTTCCCTTCAGGGTTCCATGGTATCCACGTTCTTTCACACTTTGACAATATTTGCACCGCAGCACTATGATTGTTGTTTACTTCCTCATATAGTGCGGGCTAATAACCTTCCTGTGTGGTTGACAGGGACCTTACATATTCATTTAAATACTTAGGAGGACCCTTGACCCGCTCTGACCTCCGTGGAGCCAGATCAGGTGCAGGTGTACGTTTAGGTGTGGGATTTGTAATAGGTGCCTGGAGTGCCTGCTCCCAGTTTGCGCAAAACAAACCAGGACTTTGTCGCCCAGAAGACTCAGGGGTTCCCCCTGACTGCTGACTGGCTGGATCCACTAGACCCAAACCAGAGTTCCTTGGTGGGGTCGAGTTCCCTGAGTCCCTTGTTGGGGTGGAGTTCCCCAGAATTCCATGGGATTCCTCTTGGGAGCACTGTCCCTCGAGCCCAAGGCCAGCAGCAGGAGTACCCTGAGTAGCCAATTTACGGCCATTTGCCCCTCGCCAGAGACCTCTGCCAGAGTCAGGAGCCGCCTCCATGGCAAGACCCCCGGAGTCTATGCCAGAGTCAGGAGCCGCCTCCATGGCAAGACCCCCATCTGGAACATTTGGATAAGCGCCCTCGTGGAGAGACTGTGGTCCACAATCATAATTGGGGTCCCCCTCCCCCCCGAGAGCAGATCCAGGGGCGGAAACATAGCCAGGAAGCCTCCAGCGCAGTTGGTCTATGTGGAGTCTAAGCACACGACCATCCTCCAAGGCCACTTTGTAGGACAGTGGCCCAGAGACCTTACATACAACAGCAGGTACCCATAAATGCCCATGCCCATAGTTTTTGGCCCAAACCGGGTCACCCACTTGGAGTCTCCTAGGTGCCCGCAGTTGTGACACTTATGAAGCCACCCGGTCTGGGTGCAGCCTGTCCAGCTTCGTAATGAGTCTGCGACCCCAGCGGAGTTCAGCTGGGCTCATTCCTGTAGCTGTGCAAGGTGTGTTGCGGTGTGCAAGGAGAAAATCAGCTAACCTGTGATGCCAGGGTCCTTGAGTGATTCTCTTTAATGCGTCCTTGGTGGTACACACCATGCGTTCAGCCTGACTGTTGGTGGCAGGGTGAAAAGGAGCAGACGTGGTGTGCCGGATCAAGTTGGCTTGAAGAAACACCTGAAACTCAGAAGAGGTAAATTGGGGACCATTGTCTGATACTAGTACATCAGGAAGACCATGGGCAGCGAAGATTCCTCTGAGCACCTGGATGGTCCTGGCAGTAGTAGTGGAGGATACAGGAATGACCTCTAGCCACTTGGAATGGCTATCCATGAGGAGAAGGAAGAATTGCCCCTGAAAGGGTCCAGCATAGTCAATGTGTACGCATGACCATGGAGTGAGTGTTTCCTCCCACGTATGTACAGGGGCCTGGGGCATCTCTGGCCGTGATTGTTGGCACACTTGGCACCCCTGAACCTGGTCCTCGATGTCCTTATCGTGTCCAGGCCACCAAAGATGGCTGCGAGCAAGTGCCTTCATCCTCACTATTCCCGGATGTCCCTCATGTAGAGAGAGCAAGACTCTAGTCCTCTATGAGGCCGGGATGACTACTTTGCTTCCCCACAGGATACACCCTTTGAATGTAGACAATTCATGTTTCCTACGCCAAAAACTTTGGAACTCTGTGCCTGGACACGTGTCAGGCCATCCTGACAACACGTGTGTCAGCACGCGTGCAAGCGTGTGATCAGTGGCAGTTTCAGCAGCCACATCCCTAGCATTGAGGGGAGATTCAGGTAAGTCCTGAATAGACAGAATGTGTACAGCAGGAGCAGGGTCTGCCTCTATTTGCTTTAGAGGTAACCTACTAAGGCTATCAGCGTGGCCCATCTCTGACCCTGGTTTGTGAACCAGAGTGTAATCATAAGCTGCCAAGAAAACGGACCATCTCAGCATTCTGGGGGAGATGATGTGTGGGGTTTGTTTGTTGGTTGTAAACATCCCCAGCAAAGGCTTGTGGTCAGTGTAGACCGTGAAATGGCGGCCATACAAGAAATCATGAAATTTCTTGATGCCTGAGATTATTGCCAAGGCTTCCCTGTCAATCTGCGCATAATTACGCTCTGCAGATGAGAGGGTTCTAGAATAATAGGCCACAGGGACCTGTGTCCCATCTGCCTTGAGATGACTTAACACTGCTCCTACCCCATAAGGGGAAGCATCACATGCGATGCACACAGGCAATTTCTCATTGAAGTGAGCCAGTACAGCATTGGAGGATAGCAAAGCCTTGACTTCTTTAAAAGCCTTTTCATGGACCTTTGTCCATGTCCATGGGCTCTGCTTGTCCAAGAGCCAGTGTAATGGCTCAGCCACTGCAGCCTTGTTTGGGAGAAATGAATGATAAAAATTAAGTAAACCCAGAAAAGCCTGGAGTTCAGCTTTTGACTGGGGACTAGGGGCCAGTTCAATGGCCTTGAATTTAGATTCTGCAGGGTGGATGCCTTCAGCATCAATACGAAATCCTAGAAATTCGGTGGATGTTACACCAATTTTACATTTGTATGTTTGCAGCCTGTTTAATTTGAAGACAGTAGATACAGAAGGAAGTGGTGTGTGCATTATGTTAGTCTCCCCAAAATGCATAGGTATTTTCTTTGAATACATCTCTGGCCTCCAAGAATTGCCTCCAAAAAAACCAACGGTTTCTCATTATTTTCTAAGTTCTAGAGTTAATATTATTAGAATTGTTTGGTATTAATATTGGGTCGATATTGTTATCACATTTATACAGTGAGAACCAATTTATTTATTTTTATTATTTATTAAACCAGTTTATATAGCTGCACATCTCACAGACAGTGACTCTGAGCAGCATATCACAGAGCTAAAAACAGTTAATAAATACTTAAAAAATAAACTAAAACAAAGAATAATAGATAAAGGGATGATAAATATAATGGAGCCATCTCACTAGTTTACTCATCTGCTAGCAGCTAGTGTCTCCAGGCCTTTGAAAGCTCAGAAACAGTGAGACCATCCTCATTCAGGTGGGAGATGATTCCATGGCATGTGTGCTACAGCAGAAAAGACCCACTGCATAGGGCAGGCCAAATATAGCTCTCTAGACAACAGAATCCATAACATGCCCTCCCTGCTGGATCTGATAGGATAGCCAGATGAAATTGGGGAGAGGCAGTAAATCTTATAACCTAGCTGATAATTCTCCAACATAACCTGGTCCGTTTCCATAAAGGGTTTTAATAGTGGTCAGGTGAGGAAGACTTTCAAGTTTCTGTTATTTCAACTCTGTAATAAAATGTGTTATGTCCTGGGCCTTGCTGAGTCATTCAGCAAGGCTCAGCAAGGCTGCAGAAAGGCTGCAGAGACCCGGACAGACCACGTGTCTGCCCGGGACCCAGACAGGCTGTCTCCGGCCTTGCGCGCATGCGCAAGGCGGGAGAATGGCCTGCAATGATTGGTTGTGCATCCCCTTGCAAGGGGAGTATAAAAAGGCCAGTTGCCATTGTGTTCTTGCTTCTGTTCTGTGAATGTACTCAATAAAGAGATCCTTTGTTGTGAACCTACCTCGTCTCGATGTCTGCTTTGCAAGAACAGAACAAAAGTAGTATTAATATTCACAACTTCAATTCCCTAGTTTGGTCTACCTTGAAGGGCTGACAATACCTGACGTGTATTGTACTTTTGTACTTCTTGATATTTTTTGGAGACAGTCATTGTAGATCTCTAACATTATTATCATGATTGTTTTTTTTTACTAGGAATTCCTAGAAGCAGTGTAGATATGTATGCATGTAATGTATCTGAAATTCACCAGCTAGATTCCTAGATTCCTAGAATCAGTATGCTAACTTAGACTATGTAAGTTTACTTGGGGAAAAAAGTAATTGATATTTTTTAAAAGTAGCTTTTTATCACACACTATCTTTGACATCATTCTGTCATTAATTTCTTCACAAAGTGTTTTGAAAGTAATAAATAGGACATAATTGTTAGCATATGTTAAAGAATAATTGAAATTACAAGAAGGTAACAATATGTACTGTACTCCTTGCTCTCCCAGCAAAATAATAAATACCCATTTTGATTTTGATAACTGCACTCCTGAGTGGGTTAATATTTTCCATTGCACTTATAACAATATTTTAGTAGTAGAAATTTCAACATTATGTGATGAAAAAATGGGTTCTAGAGAACCTTAGGCAATAGAACACGATTTCCATTTTAAAACATTTAAACTTTTTAACTGAGAAGGTTCAAAATATAGAATTTTGTAACAGAAAGATGTGCAGAACAAATCAGACACAAAAATATCATTTTTAAAAATTCTTGGATTGTTTATACAAATTCTGACTTTTCTTATTTCAGAATTTGAAGCTCAGTGCTTGTTTAGGGCTTGAGTAGTCCCTTGGAAGAAATGCCTTTACAGGGCCATTTCCTAACTGAGCCACTTTCTATTGTTCTTTCTGTCTATTTCCTTGCCCTCTTTTTTTTTTTTAAAGAAACCCATGAGATAATCTTAAAAGGAGTAATGATGCTTCACAACATGTATGTGTTCAATGTGGACAATTCAGGATACAATAAATTGTTAAAGAGAAAATAAACTTTTGGCAAGTGCTCAACAGTATGAGATTTGGATAACAGAGAAAATTCCTGTTTGTGTGTTTAATGATACTGTGCACAAAATTCTGCTGATAGTACTTCAACATATTCCAGAGTTAAGTCCAGTTTTATTATTACCTGTGAAGGAGAAAATGCCAAAATTCTGCAAAACTCCACAAAAAGAATAATTATCAGAAATTAAAATAGCTAATGAGAGAAGGTCCATTCAGTAAGTGATTAGTAACTGTTTATTTCTTATAATTTTTTTGGAAAGACTCTTACAACATCTAGTATCAAGATTCATCTTTTGACTCTACATTATTCATGATAGCCCCAAATACACGGATAGAAATAAAAAGATAAACAAAGATGAAAGAACTTTCTGAACTAAGCTTGCAGTCAAGGCATGAATCCAAATCTCCTAAGACCCCAGGCCACCTGTATCTACTCATCCAGTCTTTTGTTTTCTTTGTAAGAAACAAAATAAGGTAGCTCTATTTTTGTAGAAGCTGCAACTACAGTATCTTGGAAGCTGGAAATTAAATGGCTAAAAGAAATGATAACATCAAACCAGAACCATAAAAATGGTCCATTGAAGCAACTCCTTCTATATAAGCTTTTTTTTCATCAGAAATTGATCACAATGGTCTTAATCTGCACACTCACTGCTCTTGTTTACAGTATGGCTGCAGTTAGGAAGTTGTAATTCATCAGGGAAAGGGAAGAAGGGTATATGTGCAATTCTTTTGAATGAAACTAAGGTGTTAGTTTTTAAATGGGATATCAGGAGAATCCCTGATATATTGATAATTATTGTCTATAAACTGAAAGACAAGTATAGTAATAGTCTATGGATTTTAGGATAAAATTAGGAATGAAGCAGTGGATATAAAGTTATGACTAAGAGGGTTATGGTTAGGGATAGGAATTGCTTGAAAGGTATATACTATAGCTAAAAGCACACTAAAGCCTTAACTCGGCTATTTAGAGGATTACCAGATATCTGAACAGGCAAACGAGGACACAGATATTTGAAAATGAGAACAAATGGGGGAAAGGAGGACAAATTGTTTAATATACAGTGAAAAATTGCAAACATGCATATGAGACTACTTTTCGCAGCATCAGCAAGTCCTTTTCTTTTTTCTTTTGGATCACAGGAATGGGCTAGAGTCCATTAGGAAGCACAGCCTTCAGTGTGTAATTGATTAAAATCTTGTCAATTTCAGGCAGCACTGCAAGATGCAGAGAATACTATTTAAGGTCACAGAGCTGAGCTTGTGTTGTTAACACGTATTAGAAGAAAAAGACAAGTCAAGAGACAAGATGCTCAGTTAACTACTCAAAAAGCTAGACAATGTTTGATGTCATGGCTATGCCTGACAGACAAATGGCATGAGGATAAAATGGAGGATATTCTCCTTTTCCTGGATGTTTGGTATCCCTAGCTAGATTATTCTTATATGGCCCACAAATAGCAATGACATGTTATTCACCAAATCAAGAAATGCTAGAACAGTTATTTCTTTTTTTGTATTAAGTGAAAGCAAAATTAACTGTTCTCCTAAATAACTAAATAACTATGGAACTGAAATCTACTTGATGGATCAAATTCTGTGAAGGAAAAAAAAGACTTTTCAGCATTTTACTACGAATTCTATATAGAATCCTTTGATTGGAAGCCTCCTACAGTTGGTTAGAAGATGGGTATCTCTATAAATGTTTTAACCAGGTATCCGCCATCAAATACTAAAAACTACAGAAAAGAAGCATATAAAAACAACATTTTAATGTGTTCAGCATCTTTGTTAAGAATACCACTTAAGCTAGGAGAGAAATTACAGATTTTATATACTTGTATTAGTCTCAGTGATGGCCACATTGTGCATTTCATAGTCCTCTTTTCATCCTGGCTTGGTTTCACATTATGTTTTCTGGGAGAGAAAAGAAAAAAAAAAACATCAGGAAAGTTTGGTAAAAATTTGACAGATAGGTTACTAATTAGTGCAGATTACTGGGATTATATGAAAGCTATAATTTATAGGCCAAATATTGATTTTTTTGCCCTTAAATTTTAAATTGGTTTAGGACATGCCAGTCTGAATTTCCTTTTAGTTATTAAAAGCTGCAAAATAGCATGTTCAGAAAGGCCTCTGAAAACATGTCTTGTGCATTGACTTGTGAATTCAGAAATAGACCTTCTTCTGCATCATTAACAGACTATGAAATGAATGTGTACATATATGGCTGGCTCTAGGCTAAGACCAAGTAGGCACCATTCTAGAAGGTGCCAAATTTTAGGGGAAGAAGACAAATTAATAAGACTTAAAAAAAAAGAAACCCAATAAAAAGTGAGAAACAGTATCTGCAGTGAATCAACATATCAGATTGAGGGTTAAATATTATTTCACAGTACAAATCGGGTGAAAATATCAAAAGAAAAATTGTCCAGGGCTGAAAATCATAAGTGTAAAGCTCAAAACCTCAAAGAAAAAAATAAATAAATAAGAGGACTCTTTGAAATTTCTAACAGAATCAAAAGATGAGCCAAATCATAGAGGGACCCAGAATACCACAATGCCTGGAGTGCCAAAATTGATATACATTCACATGAGTTATGTTTATTATCAAATTAAGCAGTATGCAAAAAAGAAGTAAAGTAAAAGAAGTAAAAATAATAAACCAAAGATATTAAGACATGAAATAACAAAATAAAATGTATAACTTAGGCATTTTCATCCACTGTAATTCTATACATTTCTGTACTTGCTTACAGATGTCCTTGTATTATTTCATGTATTTCTTTTTAAAAATAAACTCAGACTTACCTCTTTCTGTTTTTAATCATCTCCATCCAACCACAAGTTTCACCTGCCACTTTTGTTCTTTCTTCATGTATTCATTTTGCATTTATTCTTCATCTATTTTCTCTATATGACTCCAAAACAACCTCAACACAATTCTTTCATATCGATAAATCACTTTTGTATTCAGTCAATGTTCATTCAGCACTTGACCCAGTGTTCTTGTTTACTACACAGAATTCTTTAGTGCTCTACTGCCATTGTGTCCAGGTTGTTTTTATATTTCTTCTGATAAACCCAACTCTACTTTTCTTATCACAAAATGGGCAGGAGACCATTGACAAAAGTTCATTCCTCACAACAGACCACCCAGTGTCCTATACCCTTCTGCCAGCATATGAAGTTTTAATACTTCTTCATCCACTCTTATGTTAAAATATTTAATGGCAAAACCAAATAATAATTATACAATTACATTATTATCTTGATCTACTTTTACATCTTTCAATTGTTGTATCACTCTATGTGTTTTGTGTGTGAATGCACATGTGTGCATTTCTCTCTCTGTTTTTGTAAAACTTGTACTGAAAGTTTTTTTTAACAGAAGGGTGACATGAAACAGGTAAATAAATAATAAACAAAATTGTTAATTTACCTAGACAAAACTATAGAAGAAGTTTCTCAGTGGATTCTGATAATTTTTTCCCTTAGAAAGACACACAGCTTTGACAATATTAATATTTGACATGTATTAAATGCTATTTTTTTTTAAAAAATGAAAGCATTCCAGAAGTTTTATAATATCCATCCAAAATATTTTGGGTATATGGGGTCAGAAAAAGAATTTTTAAAAATTCTACTGGGATTCCTTATGTTGGACAGACTCAACTTTAAGCAACATGTCTATCTCTTATATCTCTTTAGCCTGTCAGGGTTTTGCTGTAGGCAATATAAATGTAGAGGTATGTTTCTCAAAAGAAGAAAAAAGGAACAAAAAACCCTTTAACTTATTGTTTTTCAATCCAGTGACATTTATCAGATTTCTTTTCTTCAACATGTTCAACTCTACATGCTCTTCTGTTTTCTCATAAGTCCCTCAGTGACATGAAAAGCAGACAGAATGAGAAACAGAGAGAGAGAATGAATCAGAACACAGAATATAGAACAACAAATTTATTCTATATAATAACAAATAACAAAAAGTTACCTTGGAGGTCTTCTAGTTGGTTTGAAACTGATCAAAGAGAGAAGCAACCTGGAATTAAGGAGAAACTTCCTAACAGTGAGGACAATTAACCAGTGGAACAGATTGCCTTCAGAAATCATGGGCGCTCCATCACTGGAGGTTTTTAAGAAGAGACTAGACAGTCAATTGTCTGAAAGGGTACAGGTTCTCCTGCTTGAGTGGGAGGCTGGACTAGAAGATCTCCAAGGTCCTTTCCAGATTCTATCCTATTCTATCCTATTCTATCCTATCCTATTCTATTCTATTCTGTTCTGTTCTGTTCTGTTCTGTTCTGTTCTGCTCTGCTCTGCTCTGCTCTGCTCTGCTCTGCTCTGCTCTGCTCTGCTCTGCTCTATTCTTTCCCTGCTTAAACAGGAGACCTTATATCATTCCTGACAAATGGCTGTCCAGTCTCTTCTTGAAAACCTCGAGAGATGGTGAACCCACAATTTCTGGAGCCAAGTCATTCCATTGATTAATTGTTCTCATTGTTATGAAATTTCTCCTTGGTTCTAGGCTGGATCTCTCTTTAATGATCTTCCACCTGTTATTTCTTGTCCTTCCCTCAGTGCTTTAGAGAATAAGTCTACTCCCCCCCCACACACATAGATACATTCTCTGTGACAGGCCCTCAAGTATTGGAAGACTGCTATCATATCACCCTTAGTCCTTCTCTTTGTTAGACTAGACATACATAGTCCTCTCAGCTGTTCATCATACAGTTTAGTGTCATATCATCTTTGTTGTTCTTTTCTGTACTCTTTCTGGGATCATAGCATCTTTTTTGTATAATTTAGTGTCATTATAATTTTTGTATAATTTTTGTAATTAGCCAATAAGCCAAGTTATTCTGCAGGATGAATGGGTTAAAAAAAAAAACTTTTACAATTGAAATGTTGACTGTATTCTAGAGTGACAATTACTAGCAGTTGCAAAATGAAAAACCTGTGTGTGGTGTGTGTAGCTGTGCATACCTTGTCTCCCTTCCTTCTTCTTTAATTTTAGGTGGAAAGTGGTTTCAACCATATCTCAGTGATAGCTTAGATTTCACTAACAGAACAATCAAAAATATGCACACTACACATGATGTATGTTTTTGTGGTTTTTAATTGCTTAATTATCTTTTCCAGGATCGTCCCAGGTATTGACGTCAGAATGATTGGTCTGTAGTTTCCTGGATCTGGTTTGTTTTTTTCAAAAATGTAAAAAAACAACAGATCCAATAAACTCAGACCAATCATCCTGACATCAGATCTGCAAACACCTAGAAACAAGCAAAATTATAACCAGAAGCCAACATAGCTTTGTCAAAAACAGATCATGCCAAATATTATTTCATTCTTTGACAAAGTGATTAAATTAGTGATCAGCGAAATGCAGTGGTATACATAGTATACTTGGATTTCAGTAAGGCATTTGACAAAGTAGACCGCAACCCATTTTGTTGGTAAGCTAAAAAATGTGGGATCATATGGATTTGTTGGCTGACAAATCATACTCAATATGTGGTTCTCAATGGAACATTTACATGGAGGGAGGGAAGTAGTGGGGTACCCTAGGATTCCATTTTAGGCCCAGTGTGCTTCAACATCTTCATAAATGATTTAGATGAGGGAATAAAAGGTGAACTCATCAAATTTCCAGATGATAGTAAATTGGCAAGAATAGCCAACACTCCAGAAGATAGATTCAAGATCCAGATGGATCTCAATAGACTTGAGCACTGGGTCCTATCTAATAAAATGAAATCCAATGTTGAAAAAAGTAAGGTTTTACACTTAGGCAAGAAAAATCAAACATACAGGTATAGATTAGGTGAAACCTGGCACAATAGCAGCAAGTAACACAAGAATCCTGAAGTCCTAGTGGACAATCACTTAAACATGAGCCAGCAATATGCAGCAGCAGCAGCAGCCAAAAAAGCTGGCAATCCTAGGTTGCATTAACAGAGGGATAGAGTCAAGATCAGATAAAGTATTAGTACCATTTTATAAAGCCTTAGTAAGACCACACTTAGAATATTGCATTAAGTCTTGCTCACCATATTATAAAAACAGATGTTGAAACTCTGGAAAGAGAGCAGAAAAGAGCAACAAAGATGACTAGGGGACAGGAGGCTAAAACATGAAGAATAATTACAGGAATTGGATTTGTCTAGTCTAGTGAAAAGAAGGACTAAGGATGACATGATAGCAGTGTTCCAATATTTGACGGGCTGACAAATTTCGAAGGAACAGTTTGTTCTGAAAAAGATTTGAAAAAGTCATTGCTTCGGGTTAAGTCTCCAAATTGTATATCTAAACGTATTTGAGATGGTGAATCAAATCATACGCCTTTGAATCAATAAGATTTGGAGATTTCATGAATAATATTGTGGAGGACTGAGTGGTGTGATTGGTTTGCTGTTATAGGCATGATGAGTCACAAGTTTCTCTAGTTTAGAAAGTCCTGCTGATTAGAAGAGTTGGGGAATGCTGCTATTTCTCACTTTCCAGTTAAAATTTGTTCAAGCACATTTGTTTTTCTTAATTCTCAGTCTATTTCTTGGAACTTGGTTATAGTTTCTGTGTTCATTCTCTCTGCTTACCACTTTTTTTCCTACTTATTCCCTATTCCTTCCAAAAAATATGTATTTGTGTGTGTGTGTGTGTGTGTGTGTGTTGGTGTGCCTTACAGAAATGGATGACTCTCCTTACTAGTATAAGTGGATCTAATGTGACCTTTGCAAGGAGAGTTTTTTTAAAAATCAAACATTATATTTGGTAAGCCATTAAAAATCAATTCATTGAAGCTTGGTTTAGGATAATACATATTAAAATGAAAACAACCATCTAAATTCAGATTATTCCAAAGGTTAATTTTTGTCTTGCACAATTAAATCAGCTGCTCCAGAAGCAGTGTTCAAATTTGTGATGTGAGATGCAAGTTTTTCTTTACTGCTTTAAAAGTAGAGCTGTTGCATTGCAGGAGAAGTATATGTTCTTTGCATCATATCATTATGGACTCCTGAAGTTGAAGGTACGCTGGGGTTCATTAGTTCAACTCAGAATTTACAAGGGAAGTAGATGCTGTAGTATTCCTTCAAGAGAAGAAGAGACACCAAAGCTAAAAAAAAAAAGAACGTGTCTCTTTCCAAATGACTCCCATATACAGGTAGTCCTCAACTTACAATAGTTTGTTTAGTGACCATTCAAAGTTACAATGGCACAGGAAAATGTGACTTATGACTGTTTTTCATAGTTACTTTGCAGCAGCCCCATGATCTTGTGATCAAAATTCAGATGCTTGACAACTAGTTCATATTTATGATAGCTGCAGTATCCCAAGGTCATATGATCACCTTTTGTGACTTTCTCACAAGCAAAGTCTATGGGGGAGCCAGATTCACTTAACAACCATGTTATTAACTTATCAACTGCAGTGATTCACTTAACAACCGAGGCAAGAAAGGTCGTAAAATGGGACAAACTCACTTAACAATGGAAATTTGGGCTCAGTTGTAGTCGTATATCAAGGACTCCTATAGAAAATTTTCTTGAAGTGTTTAATTAGAATCTGTTGACTTGCAGTTTCTACCAGTTTGTCTTAGTCCTGTGTCTTCAATAAGAGAGAGTACTCATCTTTTTTTTGTATGACAGATGACATATTTAAAAGTGCTATTTTATCTGTCTTCTATAGCATAAATATATCCAGTCTCTTTAATTGTTCAACACAAAGCTTGATTTTGAGCCTCCTGGTCATTTTATAAGCCACTGAATGGTGCTGTTGTATTAACTCCCTTTAATGGCAGATGAACTCTCCAATAATAATTGCACTGGGGGGAAAAAATCAAACTTATTTTAAAGTATGTTAAAATCCCTGTGTTTTTGAACATTTGTGTTTGGAACAAAAAGTGTTCATTTTGTTCTATTTGTAAGTGTGCCGTAATGGTTAGTTCACTGGACTGTGACTCAAGAACCCAGGCACAGTTTCCTACTTAGCCAGGAAACTTCATTTGGCTGAAGGGTAGAGTGCTTTAAGGATAACTATGAAGGAGGATTACATAAATGTGCATGACATCAGGGAATTTATGTGGATCATCAGAATTTATTTCACTCAAAAGACATTCATTTAGATAAATGGTAGTATAAAGAAGCTGATAAATGGTCTGCATTTCTCAACTAAAATGCAAGTATGTTTGAAGACTCTTTCCTAAATTTGATTTGCAAGACACTTCTTCATATTTCCTATTTTTCTTAAGATCTTGATATATCTTGAAAACCGTGGCACCTGATCAAAACAGATTAACATTTTTCCTTTAGTGAAGCTGACCTAAAAGCCACTGATTTTCCAAAGCTCATCATGGACATTGTCAGCAGAAACAGACACAAATCTATCAAGTTATACAATTTGCTTTGAGAAATGAGGTTGAGAAATGAAGAAATCTGTGATGGAGTAATAGAAAAAGAGAAAACTATGATGGAGAGCATGGAAGTGAAAATGGAGTCAAAGTGAAAAATAATTTCTACTGCCCACACCTCTAAGCAGCACATTGCCCACACATCAGTCTAAATGTTTCTTTTCAGAGGAAAGAAATATGTAGTGACAAGAAGGCACCGGGAGAAGATAACAGATGATGCATGGAAGTGTTATGTATGAACATAAACACAAATGTGATAGCAATCATTTTGTTTGCTGATTGTTTTTTCTTTCTTTCTATCCTTCTATCTCTTCAAATCTGTTTGCATGCCACTATAGAGTAGACTGATTAGAAAATTTCCAACAATAGATCTAAACACCCTTCAGTTTGATTGCTATGCCTCCAATATTGATTTGCTATTGTGGTTAAGTTACCAAAACATTATTTCACAAACAGATAGATTATGGATCCTGCCTTCTGTGTAGGAGGGAGACTTTGCCCTCCATGCAGTCACTATGTCTAATGGTTTGCGATTACTTATCTATTGCCATGGCTTCACTTTGCCCAGAGACTCTGAAGGATTAATGGCTAATTCTTATTCCCAGATGTGCATCCCTCTTAATGCCAAATTTATTCCTACATCTCTGTGCTGAAATAATCACTGGATAGCAGCTGTAGGAAGACACTACACTGGATTCTCTCTCTTTTCCCAAGCAAGTAGTAGTATGAATCTTAAGCAGTATCTGGGATTATTTATTGTAAACATTTCATAAACCCAGAGGGAAAAATAATTACACAACTGTCTGAGATTTCTTCCCCCATTTTCTCTCTTGTTCTACATGGATAACTCTCCTTTAATTATTGAAACCATAACATGAGAAGCCCCATTAAATATGATAACAGTCCTCTATTCCCGATAATGCTAATAAATGGGAGAAGCAGGCTTGGTAAACAATAATTTGGCTCTGATGGAGAAACAAACACACCCACAAAAAAGCAAACCTGTCCCAGAGATGCTGTCTTCTCTCAGCCTCCAGAGACAAAGCAACTGTATTCTACATGAGTGTTTTATTTCCTGCTCTTCATTTAATTGGAAGTTAATGTACAGCACTAATTAGATCATTAGAAATTAGGCTTTAAGGTAAAACAGGAAAAAATTAATACCTTCCCAAATGAGTTTGATTGCCTTTTAGAGGTATTGCAGGGCAGTAGTTGTTGACTCCATTACATCAATCACAGGTCCTTTTTAAAAAGAATCATTTAAACATATAGTAATGTCAGCCCTTCAAGGTTGTCCAGATCAGAAATAGATTCCACAAGAAGATTAGAACCATACTTTATTGAGATAAGCAACAGTATCAACTATTTGTAAATCTGCTTGTGTTTTCCTTCCTTCCCTCTTATTTCTAGGGATTTAGGATGAATCTCTTTTGAATACTTTGCTTTTTCTAAGTGTTAAAGGCATGCGTCTGCACATTTTTGCAACAAAATCTCCAAGATCATCTCAATGTCTATCTTCAAGTGAAGGTAAAAATAAAAAGGTGAAATAAAAAAAGTGAAAATAAAATTCATAGAAAAAATAAATAAAATAAGACAATTATACAAAAGAGAAAAAGGAAATGTACTGTTGCATACATAGAAATAAATTTATGTACATTGTAATCTTATGGGTATCCAATCTTTCTTTCCCACCCAAAAACATTTTTATAGAGGGAGGTAATCATTTAGAAATTGTTGAGCTGATATAAATAAAAAACAAAAAGTAAAGACCATATGTGAATAAAGTCACAAAATATTTTTTAAGACATCTAACAAAATGAAATTCAATGGTGAAAAAAGTAAGGTTCTACATTTAGGCAAGAAAAACCAAATGTATAGGTATAGTATAGGGGATACCTTGTTCAATAGTAGTAACTGTGAGAGGGATCTCGGAGTCCTAGTGGACAATCATTTAAATATGAGCCAGCAGTGTGCTGCAGCTGCCAAAAAAGCCAACACAGTTCTAGACTGCATTAACAGAGGGATAGAATCAAGATCACGCGAAGTATTAATACCACTCTACAATGCCTTGGTAAGGCCACACTTGGAATACTGCATCCAGTTTTGGTCACCACGATGTAAAAAAGATGTTGAGACTCTAGAAAGAGTACAGAGAAGAGCAACAAAAATGATTAGGGGACTGGAGGTTAAAACATATAAGGAAAGATTGATGGAATTGGGTATGTCTAGTTTAATGAAGAGAAGGACGAGGGGGGACATGATAGCAGTGTTCCAATATCTCAGGGGCTGCCACAGAGAAGAGGGAGTCAAGCTATTTTCCAAAGTGCCTGAAGGCAGGACAAGAAGCAATGGATGGAAACTAACCAAAGAGAGAAGCAACCTAGAACTAAGGAGAAACTTCCTGACAGTTAGAACAATTAACCAGTGGAACAACCTGCCTCCAGAAGCGGTGAATGCTCCAACACTGGAAGTTTTTAAGAAGAAACTGGACAGCCATTTGTCTGAAATGGTATAGGGTTACCTGCCTGAGGAGGGGGTTGGACTTGATGACCTCCAAGGTCCCTTCCAACTTTATTATTATTATTACTCTTCCTATATATTTTTGGCCAACAATATTATAACTCAAAATAGCTCTGATCTAAAGAAAGATGTTGTTTGCTTTCCAGTGTTCTGCTGTAATAAATCAGCTAATAACAAAATCAATTAATATTTTGTATGTCCTGAGGAAATTATTTTGTGTTGAACCATTTTATATGTCCTGAGGAAAATGGTCAATAGTTATCCATATTAATTATTAAAAACTTTTCTGTAATTTTCCCAATTTTCTCAAAAACATTTAATCAAAATGAGTAATTAAATGCTATTGCCACTAGAGATGGTAATATGAATCGGTTTGATTATAATCCCCCAACATAATTTAGAAAGATTTCAACATTAATAGAATTAAGTTTAGGATTTATATATTAATTTTACAGTCAGTTTTTGAACACTTGCCAAAATAGATTTAAAAATAATTTTATATTATAAATATCCATGCTGAATCCAAAGTTCTCCCTCTGTACTTATAAAAACTTTATTCTAGATGGAACCTGGCAACATGATAAAGCATCAGGATCTATAGACCCCTCAAAGTTATTTTTTTTTAAATTTAAAGTTAGACTAGAACCAGGAAGAACCAGTTTCAAAATCACCATAATCAAGGAAAAATGGATAGGAAAACTTATTGGAGAACTTTGAGTTAATGCTATTATTTAGGTCAACATAACTGTCTGTGCCACTGCATTCTACCAGCTCTAGCTTCCAGATGCTCTTTAAGAACATCCCAATGTAGAAAGCATTGGCATAGTCCATTTAAAAGTTCTAAGCTCAGAGGATTATGCACTCTTTCTATTGGAAGTGCAATTCCCACTTAGAACTAAAGATGGAAAATCACCAGAACATGGCCCTAATACACAAAGCCTCTCAGTCTTGTTTGGTTGAGCTGAAGCCTGTTGTCCACCATCCAAAGCCCCCTGAGCCTCCAGAGGTCAATAAAGAATCTCCATAGCATAGTTGATTGGTGATACTCCATCTCACCCCATATCATTCAACAGTTCTTCTCTTTTATCAGCACCAACTGGAATTGACCACAAAGAAAAGAAAAACCACAATACTGTACCACCCAGTTACAATCTCCAGAGCTGACCAAAAGAATACCATGATCAGTGGTACTGAAAGTTATTAAGAGGTTAAGAAAAGAAATAAACAAAAATTATCCAGTACTGTAGGGTCCCAGAACATTCTCCTGAGGAGGGGGCAAACCACCATGTCTTTAACAGATATCAGGAAAACCTCCTCTCTCAAAGAGGAATTAACCAATATCCTCACTTCCCAGGTTATTGGCCACCCAGGAGGTGTTGGGTCTAATTCACAGGAATACATTTGTGAGAGAATCCTGTCTACTTCCTCAGGACCAATAAGATGATACTCCTTCCAGATTCAACTTAGAGGGAATCTATCCCATTTCAGTCCCCATGCATGACAAACATGAAGGTTTTAAGGGCTTTATTGAAAGTCCAAGCCCTAATGTGAATCCCCAAGACCCCCTTACACCCACTTACAAAGTCCTGGGAAGTCCAACAAAATTACCAAGTCCAAGGGCAAAGGCAAATGCAAGTCCACAGAGTCCACAGTCCAAGTCCAGTCTGAATCCAAGGCAAAGGTCCAAAATCCACGAGCAAGTCCAAAGTCCAAACCCAAGGTCTATCATAACCCAATCTGGAATCAAGAAAACCAAGATCAGAAAAGTGAAACATGCACATAGCAGGAGAATGGGTGATTGTTTCCAACAACCCCCAACTCCACTCATCTGATTAAATAGGTGCTTACTGGTGCAACTCATCAGGAGGGGCGAGGCTGCTGCCTCATGAATATCCTTGCTGACCTCTATCATGCCTTAACCCTACATGTCCACGGATTAGGTGGAGGAAGCAATTTCTCTTCATTCCCACTGGCCAGCTGCAGCTGTACACCTTCTCCACCCTGTGTTTCCAGTGGAGCCTCAGAGCTCTCTAGCTGCAGTGGTGCCTCTCTTTTTCCTTCTTCAGCCAGCAATTTGTCCAGTCATCCCTCCAGGAACCTCTCTGCTATGCCTGGCCTCTCCACTCCTGGCTCAGAGCCCTCATTGACTTACTGGCACTCCTCCATATTCCCCTCTGAATTTCCCAGAACCAGCTCTTCCTCAGAATCCAAGCTGCCTTCTGGAGAAGCCATCACAGAATCTGAGCAACATCAGCCCATCTCACCCAGTCAGGTTGGGTAGGTATATTACAGATCCCATCAGTTAAACAATTCCTTTCTCTGCCATTTCCCCTGGTCTATGGAATATTCTTTCCCCAGAGGTGAGACAGGGGTCCACTCTTCTGTCCTCCCAAAAAGGAGTTAAGGCATGGGTCTGCAGCTTTGCTAGCCCAGGGAAGCACGCAGCCATGGGGCTGGTTAGGCTCTTGAAAGTCCCTTTGCCTTTTAACTAATTCCAATCTCTTGCCTCATCTTAAATGTTTTTTTATATATAATTTCTATACTGTTTTACATTTTAACATTTAAAATATATACTGTTTTATATTTTAACATTTTATTCTACAATGCCCAAAGTCCCTTTTTGAGGGAGATGGACAGTGCAGAAAGGTGAAAACAAACAAACAAACAAACAGAGCAGGACTGAGCCTTAGTCATCTCCATAACACCTGCTCCAATTCAACTTAGAGGGAACCTGAGTGACTTCATCTGACATATGCCCAGCATATTGATCCCTGCAGGTAGACTTCAGAGTCTGCTGTAAACAAAGCAGCTAGACAGCTATCTGTGGATACAATAACAACAGATAAATACTGGCATTTTGCCATTCTTACCACCATGATACAAACCTCAGTCATCAACCTCATAAAGCGCTCTAAGCTTTTTTTATCTCCAAACCAAATCAAGATGGGTTCTGGGATCTATGTGAGGAAGGAGGCTGCATGAGCATGATCCAATCCAACTCCCAACCTCCCCCTCTCTCATTCTAGGCAGCTACAAGGTCTGAGTTAGATCGTATAACAGATCGTGTTCCTTTGACCTGTTCGTATATGGTCCCTTGGAAAGTAACAAAATGGGACAAGGACAACACCAGGATTCCTTCCACACTGAGGATCTAGTGGAGCTAATAACATTATGCTTAAAAACATATTTTACTTTCCAAGGGACCATATACGAACAGGTCAAAGGAACACCAATGGGATCCCCCATCTCAAGTGTGGTGGCGGAGGCTGTCCTGCAATGCTTGGAGATCATAGTGATGACCCAGTACCACTCCAAATTTTGGGTTCAGTATGTGGATGACACGTTTGTAATTATTAAGAAGCAAGATAAGGCCAACTTTATGGATGCGTTAAACTCTGTATACCCGGACATCCGCTTTGCAGCAGAGGAGGAGAATCAGGGTTCCCTAGCCTTCCTGGATGTGTTGGTCCACCATCAACCGGATGGAACTTTACACACAAGGGTATACCGCAAACCGACTCATACCAACAGAACCCTCCACTACAAGAGCAACCATCCAGTGGCCCATAAGATCAGTTGTGTAAGAACATTATTCAAACGGATAGACTCACATTGCAGCACAACCAGGACCAAAACTGAAGAAAGAAACCACCTCTTTCGAACCTGCAAGTACAATGGCTACCCTACCGAATTTATCAGGAAGTATAGTAGACCACATAGATCCCGTGAAGACTTGCAAAAAGCCGACAGGATGACAACGCAAAATGTGCGTATCCCTCTCCCATATATTAACAGTGTGTCGGAGGCAACAGCCAGACTACTGCCCCCCTTCAATATAGAAGTGGCCCACAAACCAGATCAAACCCTACGGACTAAGATCATGCACCCAAAGGACCCACTCCCCAACGAAGAAAAATCTTCGATAATATATAAGATCAAGTGCAAAGACTGTTCCTGTAATTACATTGGGGAGACTACCAAAAGGTTAAAAACTAGGATACATGAGCATGCACTGGCAGTTAAAAGACAGGAACAATATTCACAGATTTGGACCCATATGACCAACCATGGACATGAATTCGATCTTACCAGTGCACAACCTATATCCAGGGGCACCACTAAGGGAGGCTGCCTACTTAAGGAGGCCTGGCTTTCTGATGGCGACTCCATCAATCGCCACATAGAACTTTGCCCGGCATACCAAACACTCAAGATATGGGAAAAACAACACCAAAACTTGCAACGAGGGCAATTTGCACACCCCTTACAAGATCAGAAGGAAGGAGGGATGGAGGAGATAACCCATTCATGCGGCAACGAACTCACAACATATCCTACAAGGGGAACAGAGAAGAGACAAACACCCCCCACGGACACCCCAGATATGCACACCCCAACCCATTCCACAACTAGGAAAAGCAATGATGGGTGCGAACGATACGGATGGCTGGATGACAACTCACGGGGTACCCACACCACGATCCCCGCTAACAAGAGGGGAATACCGAGACACTCCACTGATGACTGCAAAAAAGAGATCCATGAGCAAACGATGGAAAGCCACGCTAGGGGACCCTGCACACGTGCAAGAAGGGCAAAAGAACTAGCAAACGACGGAGGGGGACTGAAAAACCCAATGGCATATGAAAGCAGAAAGAAAGTGATCAAGGCAAAGAAAGGGAAAATAGCAACCTCGGAAGACACCACCGCAGCAAGAGACGCGTGCCCTTTAAGAACAAACAAAATAGAGAAAACGGACGGACCGATGACTAGATCGAGAAGCCGGGCGCAGAGTCGCCCGGTGGTATAAAAAGGACTCCCAGTAATCTCGTATTGTGCTCTGATGATGTCGGCAGTGTTGGCCGACGAAAGCTCAGCTTTAGCTTTTGTATTAAACAGTTTCTGTTTTAATATCATCCTGGTGCTCGTACTATTTTGTTTTTACCATATATATATATATATATATTTTACCATATATATATATATGTAGGTCTTTGGTAATTCGGGTTTTCTCCCGCGTAAAATTGGAAGTGTCTTGGCGACATTTGGACGAAGTCGCCAAGACACTTCCAATTTTACGCGGGAGAAAACCCGAATTACCAAAGACCTACATACAAACACCCGTGAAAACCTCAGAACATATATATATATATATATATATATATATATATATATGTTTTCTGAGGTTTTCACGGGTGTTTGTATGTAGGTCTTTGGTAATTCGGGTTACCCGAATTACCAAAGACCTACATATATATATATATATACACACACACACACACACACACACACACACACACACACACATATACACTAACATCCTCTATAACCTAACATTATCAAGAACATTCTCTGTAGCACAACATTCCTGTGATGCAAGAATGCTGGAAAGAAAGCTAACTGTGTCTTATAGGTAAGGGCTTCTTGTCTTAAACATGCATTGCATTATAATCCATAAAAGTGTATGTTAATAGTAAAGACAAGTGGCTATGGAATGGAAGTCACTGTCCTTTTGAAATCCCAGTTGCTGTGTTCTGTTGTTGGTTTTCTCTGCCATTTTGCCATCTTTGTTTTACTGTTGATTTCCTACTTGAAAGTTTCAGAAATATAAGGCTACAAGTCTAGATTAGAACCAAGCTGCATTCTATCAGATGCTCTGAGTAAATCTCCTGATGATTATCTTCTGCCAAGGTCTGAGCAGTGAAGGTTCAAGCTGGGTAATCAATCTGAAGGGCTTTTAGCAAAATGTCTTGCTTGTCATTTGACAACATGTCTCTGTTAAAGAGACTTTGTCTTCCTGTAATCAATAAATCAATTGCTTTTTTGAAGTTTACTTGGGATCTCTATGTGTTATGTGCTTTTTTCTAGTAAGTGTGCAATTGTAAAATAAATCAAATATTTTTTCTGGCATGCTTACTGGAGTGGATTATGAGTGTACTAGGAAAGTGAAATACATGGTCCAAGTTTGCATTTTGCTAGGCCAAAATGGCTAAATATATTTCTGATATATAATTAGCAAACCATGATCAGAATCTTTGGAAGTTTGAGCTGCAAGAATCTGTCCAAGTTCACAATTCTTAAAAATATGCTTTCAGCTACCTGAATCTTTAGAAAGTCCCATTGTCTAACAGTTTTCTTATTTTTAATAGCACTAGGGATAGAAATCCTTCTAAAAATCCTGTCTATTCTTGTATTAATATTGTAGTAGGTCAGGCTTTTGATTTTTTTTTTAAAATCAATTTCCCACAAACACTTCATCATTCTGAAAATCATTCTAATTTAAGGATATCTAAATTTTTCTGATCCATTTTCTAATTAATGTAGATTACAATAATATAAGCTCTTTTTAAAATAATAACTACTTTTGCATGAAGTTTTTGGAAGTATACATTTTTACTTCTTAATGCAGACTTTTGTTTATAGAGGTATTAACCCTAGCAGTCGATGATTCTATTTACATTATTGCTGTTAAATCAGTTGGAAGCAGAAGGTTCAAATGTGCTACCACTGAAATTCATGGTGGAATTCCTTTATATCTCTAAATAGAATGTTCTATCATGATATTTGTAATGAGGTATGGCTAAATTCATAAATTTCTTATGACATTCCAACATTTTCCTGTAGCTTTTCTTTTTAATTTTACTATCTGCTTGGTCAAGCTGGCCCAAAACATTCCAGAGTTTTTACTATTACTTGTTTTCTATATGAGCAACCTGATTTGATGTAAAGGTTAAACATGTTCATTAAGTCAAAGTGAATAAAGCAGAAGTGTCTAAAGGAAAACAAACCACTGCTCTTTGAAATTTTGCCCTACAGTGATGTTATATTAGTAGCTTGCTACTAAAGAGAAAGTGAGGAGAGAGAAACAGAGCCATTGGTTAATTTAAATGAATTCTGCTTAAAAAGAAAAACCCAGCCCAGAAAAGATCACAAAAGCCAGTGTAGAAATGTGAAAATATGAAAAGATGAAAGTGATTGAGAGAACCAATGTGTATAAAGCAGTATCTTCAAGGATGATAGGAAATCTCTATTTTGTTTTAGAAAATAGCATAAAAGCTCTGTGCTATAACTTCTGGTGATCTCTGTGCACTCTGGATTTAATAATGACTGCAGTGTGACTTAATCATCCTGTTTTCTTGGATACCCTACTTCACAAATATATATTCTCTAATATTGCCAAGGGCATAAGAGAAATCTCCAGCCAATCAGTACTCTGTTTGAAATGGAATAGCCTGATTTAATTTAAAGCAGTTTCCTGCACTGCTTAAACATATTCACTTTAATTTAAAAAAAACAAAACATTTTTTCTTCTCATTATAATGAGCCATTGTAAGCTGTGGCCTCAAGACCTAGAACCTTTTGACTCCCCCCCCAGGATTGTTTACTCAATTCACCGATTGAAATGGCTGTTCCAACAAGTATTAAAGGGGTCCCCAAAGAAGCTAGTAATGTCTTTCCAAAAACAAAGCAAAACAGTACAAAATAAACACACAAAAAATCCATGCTGATGTTTTCCAAAATGATGATAGCTATGATTCAATATGCAGTTAGAACAATAATGATAATCTTAGAAGGTGCCATTTCCTCTCAAATTAAACTCAATCAGGCAGAAGAATGAAGAATGCTTAATAATGGCAGATCATCACATGGGTGACTGATGCTAACCCAGAGCAATGCAGCACCAAATCTCCCATGAATACACATGGAGGAACAGCTGCCAAATAGGAATCAGTCTCCTAGATCTACTTATTCATTTGGGACATGAGAATAGTGTAGCTTATGACTATGATTATATAACTGTAGCATTCATAGGCCTTCCCCATCTTCTCTTCACCTAATAATGACATTTAAGGCCTATCTCCTAAATTGCTTTGTTCTTCTCCTTTCTTCAGATTTAAATCTTACACTTATAACCAGCTGATGTGCTTGAAGAGTTTCTCCTATTATGACAGTTCCAGCTATTTTGACATATGATGGCTGACATTCCTATCCTTTACTTTTCACTTAAAAGTTCCCATCATGAGAAATAACATCTGAACATGGCAGGAAGGGGACAGTAGAGATGAAATGGGTGCAAAATGTGCTACGTAGTCCTATTATTTACCTTCTTCCCACATATTTCTTTCTGTGACAAGTCTTGCTATGCCGTTCCATGCCTTTTCTATCCCTTTCATTATATAGGTATATTCCTCTAAATCTACACTGAACTAACATACAATAACATAAATCACTGGCTAATTTTCAATGCAGCTGACCTAAAGACTGTAATAAGTTGCTGTGAACTGAAAATGAAATGAAATGAGAGTGGCTGCCATTTAAAATGGGTGGCTGCAGATTATAATTCTATTACTGTATGGAAAAGATTCCTTGGAAACTACATTTAAGGGTGAACATCCATCCTGCCCTGTTACTTTCCACTTTTCTTCAGTCATGCAGAGTCACATTTATGGGCTTGGAAACAAAAATACACACAAGAATCTTAAAATTCTCTGGAATAGAATTATCTACATTTTCTTCTATCTTTAAAATGATTCTGCTGGGGAAAAAAAGAGGAATCATAAAGGCTAGCACATGGATGCTTGTTACATTCCACTAATATGGTGGGGCATGGAACATGGCTAACTATGCCAGCAGGCGTATTAACACTACTTAGAAAGTTATCAGGGACTAACCATGCTGGACATGTTTCAGATTTTTTGATGCAGTGGGAAACGAGGTCATTCACTGGTCATTCAATTGATAGTAGGTTTGTACATACTGTATAGTATACTTGCCAGAAAAACAGGAAGTTGCTGAAACCAATCAGTGCTTGCTTTGAGAGCCTGGTCAATAAAATTCCTGAACTGATGAAGGAGATATTTCCCCACCTCTGTGTTGTCCTTAAATGACTATTAATTAAGTCAGGAAAATAGTAGCACTTCAAAATAGTGTAAGGTGAAAGCAGACTGATCTGATGCACATTTTTTTTCTTCTGTGCTGCCAGGTTGACATGGAGGAGTAACAACAAAGAGAGATACCAGCCAAGGCAATAGCAATTTTGTTTTTTTGTTTTTTTAAGCAATTATGAGCAGGAAGGAAAATTGGGCAGCATTCAAAACAGGAAAGTTACTTATTGCCCAATATCATTTTGCCCAAAATCCCTCAAACCCAGCAGCATCATTTGTTAAAATAACAATTGCTATCATGCTGTCTTGCAGAAGTGAGCTCATAATTTTTGGTAGTGTGAATGATTGATTGGAAGTAGTGTTTAAAGGCAGAGAGGGAAGGTTTTATAGACTTGAATGATTATAATCCTGTCCAAGCAATCAGTATCTGAGGTAATCACTATGTGAATGAAGCTTATGAAGTTTATAAAGTATATGAATCTGATCTGCCTGTTAAAGGGTACAGTGGCCAGATCCCATTCCAAATATATCAAATGCTGTCATTGCAAATTATATCATTGTTCCTACTCTGGAGAAAAATAAACATACAAGCTATATCTTGTTCCACTCAGTAGAAATATTGGGTGGCACATATTCTGGAGAGTCCAATTTCAATCCATTGGGTTTAACTTGTTACATTTTAATGTGACAATACACATTCAAACTGTTGACAGAAATGCCAGAAAAAGTAATTTATCTATCTATCTATAATCTGCTATTCTTGAGATATGTAAATAGTAATATTGTGAAGATTAATCTCACCTCAGTTAGGAAGCTTTCTGTGATTTTGTTGTTTTCTTAGTATTTATCCCTCGTGTTTGCAAAGTATGCTTGTTTTTGAAGCGTGTTCACTCCTAGGCCTTACAGCAAAGCTATCAGTGCATGATATGACAAACTGATATGACAAATATGATAAACTGGTTGTTTATCAACCAGTTTGTTGCCAAGCCTGACACTGATTAGGGCTGAGAGGGTTGAAACTGACCCAAAATGACCCGGCAATTTTTGTGCTTAAGAGAGAACTAGAACCTGATCTTCCCACTTCTAATCTTAACCACTATACCATGCTGTTTCTTTGGAAGTTTCCTGTGTGACCTTTCTGTGTGCCACCTATTTATCTCATACTAATCCTAGTGTTGGTATAAGGATAACGATTGAACAAGAAGTAAGCAACTTTTTACTAATGGACATCAACATGTTCATTGATGCATCCTTTGGTACATATGAGTCTCCTTGCCCCAGCTAGTTTTTAAGCATAAACATTCTATTATTAATTAAAAATAAACACAAAGTGGGAAGAATGTAATCTGAAAATCAAAATATCACTCTTCAGAATCCATTTAACCTGGAATGTTTTGTTGAGAAGATAATAAACAAACAAATAAATGTGAAATAGCTTCTTCTCTTGTTTGACAGCTTGCATGGGTTTTGGTTTTAGTCAAAATGAGTCAATCTGAAACTTCCCATCCTCTTATATAATCAACCGACAAGACTAAAGTTTTGCATTCAATGAAGTATGAAGGAGGAGGTGAAGGTGAAGAAATAAGGTTATGATTGAAATCAAGCATGGAACTGACAGACTGTAGATGGATTTTGCCTCCTTTTGCTGGAATCTTGTAACTATTCCAGAATCTTGAAGCTTGATCTATATTGACTTTATTTGGATCAGTTGGCTGAACAAATTCTCTGTGCATCCAGATTAGCTCTCCCCAATACTGCTTTTGATATGAAAAGGGGCAGCTGCAATGGCCCTTGGCCTTTGGGAATACAGCATAGAAGTCAAACATATGTGCTACAAAAAATGGCATTTGTACAAGTGAAAAAAATAACGAGAAATCACAGCTACGCAGTAGTAAAAAGGCAAATGAGACACTGACTAAAACACTTGTTTCTAAACTCTATTGGAGATTGGGAACCCAAGGGAATGTGAATTATTGAAAAGACAGATGAAAATTTTTTGGTCATGTCAGCCTAAATATTTACAGAGAGTTACCAGATATGCTCAGGAGCATAGTTCAGACTGTAAACTATCTTCTAATATATATTCACTAAGGAGTCTTTAAACAATGAGCAAAAATGTATTCTGGTGAATTGTCAGTTACTTTACAAACAATAATCACTTCTAATTAACACAGTTTACATTGACCCACATAAATTACACAAAATCAAAATATTCAAGTAATTTCTAAGGGGAATAACAAAAAATAAATGTCTAATGTACACCATTTGCTAATGGGGAACATTAGCTATTTGATTTGAAATGCAAAGAGAGAGAGAGAAGAGAGAGAGAGAGAGAGCACAAAATCCAAAGTCAGCAAGAGAAAAATGGGAGGATTCACTTGTGTTCAAACAGGATTGGTTAGGCTTTAATTTGGATACTGAAATTATCACTAAAGACAGAAGAGAATGTTCAAAAGATTATTTGTCACAAATGTCCCAGTGAATTAGTCTAATGAGTTGTAGGAAAAGAGAAATTGCTTGAAAATAATAAAAAGAGCTCAAAGACAATGATCCCAGTATGGAATAATTTGGGAATATTTTTCCTTCTCAAATGAAGGTGAATATACATGTCCCAGGATAATGTTGCAGGACCCAATCTATGTCATTCACCGGGACCAGAAGTTTTGTATTCTGAGCTTTCAGACTCATGCTGGAGCCGATCTTCAGGGAAGTAGAGAGAAGTTCCCTGAAGATGGGCTCCGGCATGAGTCCAAAAGCTCGGAATACAAAACTTCTGGTCCCGGTGACCAACCCAGATTGGATCCTGCATTTTTACTTCTGTCTCTTGGCTAGAACCTCATTATACAATTGTTCTTTACACAATGATCCTTAGAAATTTCCCTTAAATTCTATACTATAGCCCTGTTTACTTTTTCAACTGAGAGACGTAGATACCGCTTTTTATGGGCAGGGGGGAGAAAGTTATGGCTACATCACAAAATAAAGAAGGAATCTCCCTCTCATCTACAGGAATCTTTCTATGCTATCAAGACAACTATGAAAGTACTGATCTGGAGATTGTATATTTACAGTCTTCCTGAGATATTCTGGAAAGATTAGGGTGACAGGACCTTTGGTCCTTAAAATTTTTCACTGCTGCTCATGTAGGCATGTGAGTTTGCACAAATAGAACAGGTGAGTGAATGTCCAGTACAGTTGCTGATCTTAAAAGTCTTTAGTTGTAAAACTAACAGCAGAAGAAACAAAGCTGAAGAACATACTTATTGCCTTTGGACCATCAAAATAAAGAAGCATTCTAGCAAAATAATGATATAATACTGATAAAGGCAAAATAGAATTATTATGGTGGTTACACAGTCAACCATATGGTTATATTGGATTTGGTATTTATCTATCTATAGAGTCCTTTCCAAGGACCTGGGGCAGGCAGATGTTGTTGTTTGATGCTGTTAAAGGTATTGTTGCAAGATGTAAGTTGTTACAAATAAAGCTGTCTTTTGCAATTTACTGATAATGATTTTGTCAATGCTCCAGATAGTTTGGGATTGCGCCCAAGACATCCATTACTATTGGTACTATCTTTGTGTTCTACTTCTATTTGCAGATCTTTGTATTTTGTGATTTTTCTCCAATTCTTTTTTTTTTCTATTCTGCAGTCTCCAGGCATTGGAGTCTAAATAGTCTACTATTCAGACTTTTTTTTGCTGTAATACTAACTAACTCAGTGATAACAAAGGGCACCTGGTCTCTGACCCTATAAACTGATTAGTGAATCATGGCATAATGGCGTCATAAATCTGGCTAATAAAAACATCTACTATAGCAAAATTAGAAATTTATTCATGATTCATAAAGATGAAGGATTAATTCTGTTTACAATCTTCCAAAGTATCAGAATGTAGGCAATGAAATTTGCATTTAAAAATACATTTGAAATAAGCACATCCCTCCCATTTTCTTATTAGAAAAATGAAAATATTAGAAATAGAACAAACAAAGTAGTCCTTGACTTACAACTGCAATTGAGTTTAAAATTTCTGTTGCTAAGCAAGACAATTGTTAAGTGAGTTTTGTCCCATTTTGCCCCATTCATGCCACAGTTATTAAGTGAATCCCTGCAGTTAGTAAAACAGTTGCTAAGTGAATCTAGCTTCTCTATTGACTTTGCTCATCAGAGGATCACAAAAGATAATCACATGACCCCGGGACACTGCAACTGTCATAAATGCCAGTTGCTAAGCATCCGAAGTTTGAACACATGACCATGGGTCATGTGTAAAAAACAGTCATAAGTCATTTTTTCAGTGCTATTGCAACTTTGAATGGTCACTAAAGAAATATTTGTAAGTCAAGGACTACCTGTATTAGAAGAAGTATATGCAGAAACACATGCCATTTCTAAAACAATGTTTTTGAAAACATAACTGACAAACTAAGGAAAATCAATATTTATTCATCCTGTGAATGTATGTTCTAATTCTGTAGTTGTTAGTATTTTGAAGTACAATAATGACTGTGATTAAGCAAGACGTGGTTATATGTCTGAACCATAGGGAGAAGGGCCAGTAAGAGAATAAATTTATTATACCCAGGCATGTAGTAACCCTATTCTTTTAACTATTCAAGACCAAGGAGAGTTTTTTCTTAGTGTTTTTCTTTTTCACTTCTCTGCTGCTCAGACAATTCAAGGCTTATAGCAGCTAAATATGTGCATTTGTACAATAATGGACATAAATTGTATTAGATTGACAAGATGCCAGCAAATTTATTAAAGGCAAAAGTAGAGAGAGCCTGCCAAAGACTCAGAATCTATTGTAAAAAATAAAGGAAAAGGAAAAGAGGGAGGGAAAAAGAAAAAAAGAGACATTGATTCCTCAAATTGCCTAGTTGTTTTGACAGTAACCACTAGAAATGAAAGGAAAAGGAAATTCATATAGAAGCTGTTCTCTGAGCTTATGGAATGGGTATCTCCATATTCTTCTTCTTTGGCCAGATGAAAAGGCACCATGTGACTAAAACTGGGAAAAATAGAAGATGATTTAGATGTGAAAGTCAGATAAGATGCTTCTAAGTATGATGTAGTATATCTTAGTTTCTCCTGGGTTGGAAAAGAGATAAATCGACCCTGGTCAATACTGACCTCTGCTGCATCAGGAATTTTGTAATCTCAGAAGACAACATAAGGAGCAACTATTCTTCTATAAATCTAATAATGGAGCGATACAAACACTAATATCCTATATCATGGATTCTGGCACTGCTCATATTGTGCTTGTAGCTTAAGATAGAAAGATCTCAAATTGTGTTTGGCAGCTGAGGGAGAGATACTTGTGATTGTGGCAATTAAAGGCAGATTTTAAAGTGCTAATGATATTTAGTTCATTAATGATAGGAAAAGGCAAGTATGGGTTTGAAATGCTCGAATGAAAAATCTCTGACAGAGTGCTGGATTGGGATGTGCAATGGCAGAAAGCAAGAAGGAATGGCTAGCAGACAATTTAAATGAGCATTTTTAGCTATTCGAATTCTTTGATTCAAAAGTGGAATAGACAGTGCCTTTCCCCTCAGATTTTAAGATATCATCTTTACTGGGGGATTAGAGCCGTTGCATTATTTTGTAATTATGTGGAGGGATATAGGAAGAATGCTGCAATCTACATCTTTTTCTTTAATTTCTTAATATTTTAATTTAATCCAACTAACTTCAGCAAAACTCTTCTAGAATTAAAACAATGAATTGGAGTGTGAGAACTGGGTTGATTCTGTTCAAATACTGGATGAACAATTCAGTTTCATTTTGGACTTCCTGCTCTGTCTCTTTTTTATTAAAATATTTTATACTATTTTAATTTATTGGTTTTGTTATTTTCTATATGTAGTTACACAGGAAATTATGTACAAAGATATTAAATCTATAAAAAAGGATTAAAGTGAAAACTACTTGTTAGGAATGTGTAGATCAGTTCCAATATGATTTAAACTGCCAGGTTCAAATTCAATCCAATTTAACAATTCAAATCAATTTAAGAGATCAACTTATTCAATTTGATGTTTCAAATTGGATCATTAAGTTGCATTGATTCACTTTTCTGAATCAGTGTGAAAAAGAACATCTGATTGCCTTCAAATAAAATCTCAGAACAAAAGCTTCAGTCATGCAATTTATAAGAAGGTTGCTATATGCTTCAGTCTTATTCATGATGGCTGGAAAAAATATTTAATCAATTTCAGTAGAATTATTGGGTATATACATGGTTGAACATACATAGACTTGACACTGACAACTGTGATAATAGTCTGGGGAGTTATGCAATTAAGAAAACCATTTTGTTTTAATTTTCAGTTTCAAATGGTGTACAACAGAACAATAGCAGAAAACACAGTAGAAGACCCATAGAAACAACAATACTTAAAAAAAAATAGCAGTCCACACATCTGGATAAAGAGTTCTGATGTTGTTCCTAGAATTTGTTGGAGTCACTCTTCCATTTTAGGAATCACAACCCTGAGTTATCCTACCACTACTGGAACTACTTTGCCCTTTACTTTCCACAACATCTCTAGTTCTTCCTTCAGGCCTTGGTACTTCTTCAGCATCTCATACTCCTTCCTGATGTTGTTGTCATTTGGCACTGTTACATTGATCACCACCGCTGTCTTCTGGTTCTTATATATTATCATGATGTCTGATTGATTGGCCAATACTTGCCTGTTCACCTGGATATGGAAGTCCCATAGAATTTTAGCCCTGTTATTCTCCATGATTTTCTGTGCAATGTCCTATCTGGACTTAGGAGGGTCTATCCCATACACTGTGCATATGTTCTTGTAAACAATGACAGCTACTTGGTTGTACCGTTCAGTATGTAGGTGTTGTTCTGGCCTCCATCCTGCATCCAGCCACTATGTGTGGACTATCTCTGAGGCCCCTTTGAACAGTCTGCAGCTTGGGTACTATCTAGTGTGGTAGACTTCTGTTTATATGGATCTGGCGCTTAGTGCCTATTTTTGGGCTGCTTTGATCAGTGACTCAATGCTGTCTTTTAGTCCAGCTCTTTCTAGCCATTGATATATCATGTTTATTATACTTTATAAACTAGCAGATATATAATAGAGATTTGTAGGAGGAGGAGTATTGTGGATGGTGAAATAGTAGTAAATACTTTGATAGTGGAAGGATACCAAGTCTGCACGGTTCAAAACATCCCTTATGTTGATTTTTTGAATATGGCAGGATCAATTGAGTTTCTATGTTATGACACTGCTCATAGTACATTGGTAAAATGTAAATAATGTAAATGTAAATAAGAGACAGGTATTTTCTCTCAGTTGGCATATATCCAAATTCCAGTGGTTTCACGTAAACACTTTTACTTATTCCTATTTTTATAGGTTATCCTAATAATAAATGGGAGTGGTGGTGTTACAGAAATATCATGTACATTAAAATAGCCTCTTTAGTGAACTGAATTGTTGCCTTTTGTCAAGCCAAAACTTGGTCTGCATTTTGAGAAGCTAAGTGATGGAATGAACAGATGTATATCTAAAAAAACTATGGCGACAGAATCATTTTAAAGAGGATGGAATGATAGTAATAGTAAGAATGAACCCTTAGGGAGCTATAGCCAGAATTAATCACTGCAGACAAATTATTCAACCTGTTTAATGCTTTATGGAAAAAGATCCAAGGCTGCTTAAGTAAATGGAAAGGTTCAATGGATGTCAGTGGCCTTGAATAATTAGGGAATGATTTATGGGTATATTTGGATTCTGTTCATCTACTTTTGTAGGGGATCATCTTATTCCCCCTCTATCAGTAAATGAATTGTTTCCTGATCTTTGTTCCTGATCTAGGTAGGTACATATTGGACTACTGTTGTGCCAACCAACTGGGCTTTCCATAATTATATGGTACTCTTTCTTTAGTTTTCTTGAATGATTTCAAGCGTGCCAAAAGCATTCAGGGTGATTTTGTGAGTGCTTCTTCCAGCTATATTTGCAATAATCTGGAGAGAAGAAAGGAAATCCCCACACTTCGTTTTGTGGAACATTTCTTGCCAACAAAAGCGATTTCAAAAACATTACTACCAGTGAAGATGGGGGAAATGAATGCTGCTGCAGTCGATGTTTGTGCCTGAATAAAAGAATGAATGTTTGCAAATTTTATTTTGAAGTGCTGGTCAAGCTCTCATAATAATAATAATGCTTCCCCATCAAGGAAAATGGAAACTCAGCAGGTATAACTCATGTATTATATATCCATTTCTGACTATGAATCATTTAAAAGTTTCTGATGTTGTTGTAATAGTATGCTTTTAGTCCCTTTAGGTGGCAGCAATCAAATGTCCACATTACAGCTGCTTGTATTACTCTCTGATTATTTTTTTTAAAAAAGCCCTTTCAGTTTAAAATATTAATAACAGGGAAGCATAGTCACTTTGATTACTAACAATTTAAAGCAACCTGTATTTTAAATGCTACACAATTTAAAGGAGTTCTTATAATCAGATCTTGACTGAAACCCTGCATCTTGACCTATTGATCAAATTGTTCTGCATTAAAATAACATCAGACTTGAAAGCACGTGATTTTTAATGTTGGCTGCATCTTCAGTCCTCATGACTGAAATAATAGTAATTATTAACTAAGAAAAGCTCCCAGAATATTGCTGTGTTCATAGTTACAGTGCTGCATGGTTTTCACACATGGTTTGCCTCAACTAATTTCAATAACTGGCTTCACAAAATTTATTTAAACAAAGGATGCACAATATATCTTGGTGCAATATTTATCTATCTGAGAAAGCTTAATGTACAGATAGTCTTTCTGTCCTCTGGATGTAGCTAGAGACAAGGCTGCTGCAATATAATTAAAGCAAAAGACACATTGTTGGAGAAAACTGCACTGCAGTAGAGAATTGAGTTCATAGCCTATTATCCTGATTGGAGGCTATTTTTTTCAACCCTAAGGGTATGTGCTTCATGTGTCAGGAAAGCAAAACTGGGGATAGTTCATAAAGCTGCTTTATGAACATGTTTACCAGGGGAGGTCCAAAGAATCTTTAGCAGATTCTTACCTAAATGTTTAAATCAGTGCCATAGAAAATCTATAATGGGTAAACAGAATAGTTCTGAATATACACACAGAATCATTTTAAATTTTTAATCCTGAATGAAGTGAATGATGGTAATCAGGCACAGATGATAATATGTACCAAATTATCCCAGTTTCTTCATTACTGACTTCCAATTAATATGACGCACGTCGCTATTTTCCAGAAATTGGTAAAACTGATGTCTGAAAATATTAGTAGAAATTCACATTTAGCACATTTTTCTTGCAACATTTGAATTTTCTGTCTAGAGTTGAAAATTCATTACTGAATGAGGGAAAATCTCTTTCCCTTGGCAGCTTTTAGACAAGATGTTTTCAAGAATTTGGAAACTCATTCACTCTGTATACCCATAAATACCTCAGTCTCTTCTTGCTAGTCTTCACCTTAGTGTTTTTCCTTGAGCAAGCTTTATCAGTGTGGTTACCCCTGAGTGACCTCCTGGATTGGTATTGAGAAGCTTTCGCCCATACTCACAGCAGGACCTAAATGAAATAGAATGAGGCTCCAATTACCGATTTAATGAGGATGAAAACCCCGATTCCCATCTCTTGCTGTGCTCCCAGCTGTAGAAATTTATCTGACTGTTACTACTGGACTGACATTTCAATCTCTTTGTACATATGCTACTGGCTTTGTGTTTGGTACATAATATTTTGCTGACTCTATTTGAAGAAAGCAAAATTGCTTATATTCCTTCTTCTCATAAAAGTCCTTTGGTTTCATATTAGGGTTTTATTTGGTTTGATTTTCCAGGTAATAATACCTTTGATGAGTGATTGATCTAAACCTAAAGAATTCCTCTTCTATATTTCTGTCCTAGTTGTACCATTAGCTTAAAAGTTCAAAGGAGTAGTGTTCATAGGTATGCATAACCTCTGGGCTTAGTCTCCAGAGGTATTAGACAGTCAGTGTTTTCTATTAAATTATTATCTGAAATTTAAGTATTTTTTTCTTATTACTAAAAGAAACAGAAATGTTAGGAAAATGTACATAGTTTAACATGGTATCATGGTCACACAATCATATCAATGCCTACTCAAGGCTATTATAGAAATTGTTTTTTAAGTTGGCCTGATTTACACTGTAATATCTAGGAAGGAAATGTGAACTTTTCTAATGTCTCAGGTTTTATCAAAACTTATGAACAGATATTCTTTTCTGGTTTAATTTTTATATTGTAAAATACCCTTTTGTCAAACTTATTATTAATTATTGTGGATAAAACTTTACACTGATAAAAGTGGTTTTCCTTAAACATGCAATGTCAGCACAGTATCTTTCTTTTTACAACCTATTGTTATTCTCTATAGGACAGGTTATCAAAAATATGCACAATTATATATAGCTTTAATATCCCACATTTTTATTGACCTTTTCTTTTTTATTGATTGAATGTCACCAGATGCCAAGCAAAGGGACAGAGGGAACATAGCCTGATTTCTGTCAAGCTAACAGTTGATGTTCTCTTCTCAGAATGCTGGTCTATGTTATATTTGGTCTGTGCTTTTTCTTTAGAAACTTGTATATTCAATTGAGCAATATTTTCCTCCAAGCCAAGTTGGGCAAATGTTGTTTACTCTGTCACAGTTTGTCCAAAAAAAACACACAAAAAACCCCCCCCAACAACCCTTTATTTTTTTTTTGACCCTCTGTGACTTCATCAGAGGCTTCAGAAATGACAGAAAAGTGGAAACATAATGTCATCGTGTCAGTTCAGATGAGCTCATGCTTGGCACTAAGAAGACAGATGTTATAAATTTTGATACATATGTCCACTTGTGCCTCTTTACTCAATCTGTACATCTGATTGAAAGAATTCTAAAGCCATAAAAAACCTTGCCTATGAATTTTGACAAAAGTAAGATATGTGTTTAGGAAACCTAGGCTTGGACAAAATATTACCTTTGAAGAGAAACCACTAGAATTCTGATAAATCTAATTAAATTCATCAGTGCAGTATAGGATCTATATCTCCCTTCCTTAACATTTTATTTTGGCTACTATGAAATGTCTGCCAAATGGTAAAGCAAAACAATAGATCAGTTCCGAAAGAAATTAAAAGTATGTTGATAAGCTTTTAAAGTTGTAATAGCAACAAAATAATGACAGAAAGAAAAATGCAATATATCCCAGTATTGTTAAATCTCACATGAAATGAAATCTTGTAACACAAACAATATTAACCATATATTTGGAAGCTCTACTGGGGGGGTACTAGATAGATAGATAGACAGACAGTCATGCCAGTCAATCTGGATTTATTATCATCATCTGTCAAATATCAATGTTTCCTTACCAGAAACGCAATGTAAGAAGAGAAAAATGAGGTGAGAGTGAGGTGATTCAATGGGTCTGATCAAAATGTTGATGAAACCCATCTGTATATCTCAAACTTGGGTTGCCTGAGCAATCTCATGAAATGTCCTGTCCCAGTGTTTGGAGTTGTAAGGGTTTGCATGGGGTGCAATGGGCTTTGACTCAAACCCAAACAAGACTGAATGGCTTTGGGTATTTGGGCCTTCCACTGAAAAAGTTTTCCACCACTAGTCCTGGACAGAGTGGCACTATGCCAGATGGACCCGGGGAACCTCTGGGACTCATGACTCCTAATAGAGGAGCATATTGCAGACATGGCCAGGAGAGCCTTTGCATACCTTAGGGTTGTGTGCCAGTTGTGCCTGTTCCTGGATTGCAACCTCTCATAACCTCTCATCTGGATTACTGCAATGTGCTCTATATGAGATTGCACTTAAGAGCATTCAGAAGCTTCAAATAGTGCAGAATGTGATTGCATGGGTAGCAAATGGTGTCAGATATTCACCAAGTGTATCACCACTGCTATGTGAGATTCTGAGTGCAATTCAAAGTGCTGGTTATCACTTCATGGCTTGGGGCTGGGTTACCAGTCTTTTCCCAGTTATTTCTACCTGTTCAATTCAGTTCAATGGGTTGGGCATGTTATAGGTCCCATCAGCCAAGGAATGTCAGATGGCCAGAACCTTCTCTTCCATAGTCCTTGCCTTCTGGAACATTTTCCCTTGAAAGATTAGGATGACCCCAACCCTGTTGGCCTTTCATGACGCCACAAAGATCTGATTGTGCCTGAGCCTGGGGTTCTGAGTGTATTTTATTTGGTTCACAGGTATTTGGTTTGTATTGTTTACATTGTTTTTATGTTTTATTATTCTGCTCAGAGTCACTTGTTGAGAGCTGTACAACTATTGGTGGCTATAGAAATCAAATTAATAAATAAAGTACAACTGGAACATAACACATACTATTTCATGTGAAAACAGCACACAGCAAACATCATTTTGAACATGCAAGTCTAGTTAAGCTAATAAGGTCATTAATTAGGACTTTTATTATCTTTTAATCTTTTATTAAAGCATATGATTACAATGATCAACTCTATCATATGACAGGTTAATATTTCATTTTTAATGTGTTTCTTTTCCTTTCCTCTTTTATTCTTGTCCTACAATCATGAGTAGAAAAAGAAAGAAACTGAAAGCTGAAAGTTTGGGTAAGTGTAGCAGTCTGGAACATGTTAGAAATGTTAGCTATTTCAAGGAAGTAAATATGAGGTAGACTATATCATATGTATGTATGTGTTTCTGTTATTTCTGTTTATATGTATAAAAAAATTAGGAGAGATCAAGCAAAAATAAAGAAATCTTTGTGCAGCAGTATCCTCAGGTTAAAAAAAGCTGTGTTTATCAGTAACCCCTTTATGTACAGAGGTAAAGAGCAGACAAGTAGTTGCATGTGTTAGAAGGCAATCAATGGACACATCAAAGAAATAGGAAGACAGATTAATTTATTTACACCTGGCTCTTTAAGCTCTCAGGGACAGGGTTTAAAACAAATACAGTCTCCTTTGAAGCTTTAGCCTGCCAAACTATTAAATCAAAACATAATGTCAAGCTAAAGCAATAAACTATCTTGGCAGAACAATTTATGTCCTTTTACTCTTTGCCTCCCCAATAGACAAATCTGGAATGCCAACCTTGGCTAAGGAAGTGTAAGACATCCTTTTCCTTGATAGAAATAGCTCTTTTCCTTCCCACCTGGCATTCCTATTTGACAGAATAGCTCATTGTCTGCTCTGTAAGTGAGTTGTTCAAACGCCAGGTATTCAAAGGGTTGGAGAGGTTTTACAGGCTTGAGTAGACAAGTGGACCAGCAGTGACTGACTTCCTCTTTGCTATTAGCTTAAATTCACTGTCCGTCTTTCCATAAACCTTCTTTAATGCTCTTTGATGATGAAACTTACTCCTGAGAAGGCTGGATTTTCCTTTCACCAAAATGTGGCAATATGACACACGACTATCCATTTTATAAATGCCACATTGCTTGTTTAGCTCTTCTCCCATACTTCTGCCTTGGTTAAAATATATATATATCTTAATGTCCTCTTTAGAAGCTCTTGTTATACCAATTTTGGCCCATGTTCCCTTTTTTCCTCATCAGAAATTTATGGCTCGCCAGTGAGGTCCATAATCACAACAAATATATTTTCAAATGCATTCTATGTGGTATCTCTGTTACTGAATTGTTGATTATTATTATTATTATTATTATTATTATTGCAGAATCTGCTCATTTGAATTTATTTGCTGTTGGCAAAAACTTTTTGGACATGAGATTTTATCACTAGTTGTGGGCAAAAAAGGAATAAGTGAGGAAGTTTTCCTGAATAATAGTTAGCTTACTTCTTATTTTCTCTCCAATATAAAATGAAAAAGAAGTGCTAGGTAAATTTTGGGACTTTTATATAGTAAAACATTCCTTTAGAACAGCCACTGCCTAATGGCTTAGCTCAGATTTCCTTTTTCCTGTTAAAGTTTTTATTTTTATCTTGAACAATTCACTTGGCCAGCTATTTTATTCTTTCTTGACTTAAAAGTTATATGTCTAAGTGGGCTTTAAGTAGACAGTTTCCAGATCTAATTTTCATGAAGAGATTATATTTATTTACGAATGAATATACCTGTCCCAGGATAATGTTGCAGGATCCAAACTGGGTTAGTCACTGGGACCAGAGGATTTGCCTCTCTAGAAGTTCCCTGAAGATGTGCTCCAGCACAAGTCCAAATAAGCTCAGAAGACAAAACCTTTGGTCCCAATGACTAACCAAGATTAGATCCTGCAATATATATTTAGTAAACAATAAAAAGGGGAAAACATATTTGTCCAGGGCCTTTATTGCTACTTTAGCAAGTACTAGTCCGTGGCATATTTCTTGAGTGCTTATGCCTTTACTTTTGATAATCTATCCAAAAAAAGGAGATGATACCCAACTTAATGATGAAAACTGTTTTGAATGCATTTGGGTCAATATAAAAAGGGGGGGGAATGGCATTGCCATAGATGTATACTATAGGCCACTCAACCAAACAGAGGAAATAAATGAACTTTTTGCTAGTCAGCTAACTAAGGTATGTAGGAAGCACATCACAATAGTAATGGGGGACTTTAACTACCCTGACATCAACTGGGAGACAAACTCTGCACCAAGTGGAACATCAAACAGATTCCTGACAAACCTAGCAGACAACTTTGTCTCCCAAAAAGTAGAGAAGGGAACTAGGGGATTAGCCATTTTGGATCTAATTCTCACTAACAGAGATGAAATGATAGAAGGTGTTGAAGCCACAGGAACCTTGGGAGGAAGTGATCATGCAATATTGGAATTCAACATTATGGAAGCACAAGCACTAGAACATAGTCAAACTAGAGTCTTGGACTTTAAGAGAGCTAATTTCAATAAACTTAGAGAGGGTTTGGGAAGGATTCCATGGATGAGAATCCTCCAGGGGAAAACAACACAAGATGCTTGGGAAATTTTGAAAAGTGAGATAATAAAAGCCCAGTCTAGCACAATACCAACAAAGAGGAAAAATAACAGCTCTCAAAAGAAACCAGCATGGCTGCACAAAGAACTCTCTGGTAAATTGAAAGATAAAAAGGACAAGTATAGAAAGTGGAAAGAGGGACACATAACTAAGTCAGAATATCAGCAAATAGCCCGAGCCTGCAAAGATGAAGTGAGGAAAGCTAAGGCTCAAAATGAACTAAGGCTTGCGACCAAAGTCAAAAATAACAGAAAAAGCTTCTTTCAACATGTAAAAAACAAGAAAAAAGTGAAGGAAACAATTGGTCCATTAGTGGGTGAAAGTGGCAAGAAGGTGACAAGCAACAGGGAGAAAGCAGAACTATTTAACTCATTTTTCGCATCTGTCTTTACACAAAGGGAAAAAGCAGACCAACCTATCAAAAATAGTGCCATAAAAAACAGAATAGAAACACAAGTTAAGATAGGCAAGAAAATGGTAAGTGAGCACCTGTCCAGCCTAGACGAGTTCAAATCACCAGGACCAGATGGATTACATCCCAAGGTTCTCAAGGAACTGGCAGATGTGATCTCAGAACCACTGAACTATATTTTTCAAAGATCCTGGAGCACTGGGGAACTACCAGAGGACTGGAAAAGAGCTGATGTAGTTCCCATCTTCAAAAAAGGGAAAAAATCGATCCAGGAAATTACAGACCTATCAGCCTGACCTCAATACCTGGGAAGATTCTGGAAAAGATAATCAAATAACAAATCAGCGAACACCTAGAGACAAACAAAAATCATTACTAAAAGCCAACATGGGTTTGTCAAAAACAGATCATGCCAGACAAACCTCATTGCATTCTTTGACCAAGTGACAAAATTAGTGGATCAGAGGAATGCTGTGGATATAATTTACTTGGACTTCAGTAAGGCATTTGATAAAGTAGATCACAACCTACTACTCGATAAGATAGAAAAATGTGGGTTAGAGAGCATCACCACCAGATGGATTCGAAGCTGGCTGACCGGCCGTACTCAGCGTGTGGTCCTCAATGGAACCACATCTATATGGAGGGAAGTGTGCAGTGGTGCCCCAGGCTCTGTTCTGGGCCCAGTGCTCTTCAACATCTTCATCAACGATTTGGACGAGGGGATAGATGGGGAACTCATCAAATTTGCAGACAACACCAAGCTGGCAGGAATAGCCAACACTCCAGAAGACAGGCTTAAGATACAGAAGGATCTGGACAGACTTGAACACTGGGCACTATCTAACAAAATGAAATTCAATGGTGAAAAAAAACAAGGTTCTACATTTAGGCAAGAAAAACCAAATGTACAGGTATAGTATAGGGAGTACCTTGCTCAATAGTAGTAACTGTGAGAGGGATCTCGGAGTCTTAGTGGACAATCACTTAAATATGAGCCACCAGTGTGCTGCAGCTGCCAAAAAAGCCAACACAGTGCTGGGCTGCATTAACAGAGGGATAGAATCAAGATCACATGAAGTATTAATACCACTTTACAATGCCTTGGTAAGACCACACTTGGAATACTGCATCCAGTTTTGGTCACCACAATGTAAAAAAGATGTGCAGAGAAGGGCAACAAAGATGATCAGGGGACTGGAGGCTAAAACATATAAGGAACGGTTGCTGGAGTTGGGTATGTCTAGTTTAATGAAGAAAGGATGAGGGAGGATATGATAGCATTGTTCCAATATCTCAGGGGCTGCCACAAAGAAGAGGGAGTCAAGCTATTCTCCAAGGCGCCTGAGGGCAGGACAAGAAGCAACGGATGGAAACTAGTCAAGGAGAGAAGCAACCTGGAACTGAGGAGAAACTTCCTGACAGTTAGAACAATAACCAGTGGAACACCTGCCTCCAGAAGCGGTGAATGCTCCAACACTGGAAGTTTTTAAGAAGAGACTGGACAGCCATTTGTCCGAAATGGTGTAGGGTTTCCAGCCTGAGCAGGGGGTTGGACTTGATGATCTCCAAGGTCCCTTCCAACTTTATTTATTATTATTATTATTATTATTATTATTATTATTATTATTATTATTATTATTATTATTATTATTATTATTATTATTATTATTATTATTATTATTATTATTATTATTATTATTATTATTATTATTATTATTATCTTTGCCGGGGTAAACCTTTGTAGTTCTTCCTTCTTCCTTCTTCAACTGTCTAATATACTTACAACCTTCCATGCCCAGGTATGCTTCTTGGTAAGTTGAGTATAATATGCATGTATGATATACTATATACTGTTATATTATATAATAATAATTGTCTTTTGGATGTCAACATTATTTCGTAATTGCTTGGTGTGCTGCAAAAGATATTTAACAAATGGTTTAAGATAGGGAAAGTACGCAATTGTGCAGTCTTTTCATCAATTCCTATCTCATGTCAATTATCCTTACCAGAAACAAATACTAATGGTTTTCCCGTTTCTTCACGCAAAGGGAAAGTAGAAATCAAATTCCAAGTAATGGTTGTTTTCAATTTCCTTTATAAATGTAGTTATAAAAAGTGGACTAAAGAGGGCAGGAGATACACTTTGGAAATAAAGTGCAAGTCAATGAATAATCAAGCTCTATGAGGAAACAATAATATACATTCCAATGTATGATAAAATGATTTATTTTCAATAAAAATCTGTAAAACTGTTTTAGTCACTTTGACATCTTGATTAACTGAGTTTCAAAGATATCTGTATGTGTTGAACCTTCTTCAGGCTGATTGTTTCTAATATTTTATTGCATCTGGTACTGAATATGTATGCATTAAAAAAAAACCTTCACTACTGGAATCTTACTGGATTTGTCAGGGACAAAGTAGATTAATTTTAGGTCTCAACCAGGAAACATTTCTCTGACAGTAAATGAAATCCAGGGTCCTTCACTGTTCACTTTCCGCTCACTATCTTATTTCTTCTTAGGTATTATTAGATAGCAATAGGGACAGAAAGAAAAATCATTTTTTTCAAATATCATCACATTTTTTTAAAAAACAGAACAAAATAGAAAATAAAGTAAACTTAACAGTGCCATCAGAGAAGGTTTTTATGGCAAAAATGCAAATATTTTGTTTTTTAATGGAAGAATGAGGGAAGGAAAAGAATAGTTAATGACATTCCATGCCAAATTAATACAGAATCTTCTTCCTTTCTGATCCTATACCAGGAAAAAAAAGAAAGTTGTGTAAGTTTATGTCTGTTTTTCCTGAAACCTTGTAATTAATGTGAATACTAATAATACCGTTCATCAGGAACATATCCAGTATTTACAAATAATAACTTTTTTTCCTTACCATCTATATGCTTTATTGGTCTTTCACTTAATTGATTGCTGTTTTAAAAATCTGTCCCTTAGAACTACTTATGTATCTGTAAATTACTTCTCATAAGAGAAGGCACTGTATTATCTGGAACTACATTTCAATACAGTATATTTTTGATCTGTTCATATTCTAATTTAACACATATGAATAAGGAAACTTTGGATCATAGTGGAAGCTTACTTTTGTGAATAATAATGCTGCTAGGGCCACATGATCTACATTTTCAATGTTCCATGACAGTTTCCCAGCCAGTCTCACAATCCCTCGCTCCCTCCCCCACCCAACCACAAGGAATTGACTCATTATGTTACTTTTAAAGAAACAACTTTAAGGGGCATTAAGAAAGGTCATATAACCTTACGTGCTCCTTCTACGGCACACAAACATGCACATGTATCTATACCACATACAAGGCATATACATAGTACTCCATCCTTCTTCATTTCTTCACCATAATCCTGTGTGGTAGGTTGGGGTGAAAGTCACCAAGTGAGCTGCTGTGGCTGCAGGTGGAGTACAAACTGGATCTCTGGTGTCATTCCAATACATCAGCCACTATACATTAATCTTTGCCAATCTTGATTCATTTTTCAAGTGCTTCCTTCTCTGAAACTGAGTGTAGACTGACCTCCTCCCTTGGCTGCTGGAGATCAGACAGATCATTCAAGGTCAAGAGATGACATCAGATATTGTCAGGATGCATCAAGGACGAAAGATGAATAGTCAGAGATTGAAATGGCTGCATGTCTCCAGAATCACATGGAAATTTACAGAATGAGGAGACAAGAAAAGATGGAGAAGGGAATGGAACATCAACTTGAGAATATGTGGAAAATATTAATTACCACAAGAGTTCCTCAATGTGACAATACCACCTTCAACAACAAGAGTTCAACAGAGAAAGAGGGAGGCAAAATGCACAACTTGCACGATGTAATATTTCTGCTGATTTGGTGCCATGACCAAAGTCTGCCATCACCGTCATGCATACAATTAATCAAAATGATGGCAATCAGGAATTATTGCATGAAGTGGAAGATTTCATCTACTCAGCATTTGACAATCCTGAAGAACTGTTCGCAAAAGAACTCTACCTTGTTTCTCCTCAATGAAATGATGAGAAATATGAATTCTGCATGCATCAGACTCTTCTCTGGTATGATAAAATAATACTGTTTCTTCCATGCTGTTTGTCAAGGAGCTAACACCACTCATTTTCCAATAGCATATCTTGATTCTGCTGAACTCTCTGGATTGCTATCCCATAAACTAGAACTGAAGATAGGATCTCCCTTCATTTTAATGAGGAACTTGGACCTTCCAAGGCTTTGCAGTGGAATGTGGATTGCAAAGATGATCATGGAAGAACTCCACAAGAAATTCATTGCGACAAAGATAAACATTGGTGCATTCAAAAATGACATTGTCATTATTCCAAGGATTGTGCTTAATTTAAAAGAAGGTAAAGATGCCTCTCTTCAGTGGGCACAGTTCCGAATACAGTCAATGCATTGCTCTCATAATACATAAAATGCAAGGACAAACCAGGGAGAATGTGCTGATTTATTTGGAGAAACCGCTATTCCATCATGGTCAGCTGGGTGTTGCTTTAAGCCAAGAAAAAAAATAAGTGAGAATGATAGCGTATTCATAAACAATGGCAGAACAACTACAAATGCTGTCATCAACTGTATCCTTTGTTAAACGAAAAGTATCTATTGTATATTTGTTTTACTGTGCATCTTTCTGGTCCATGACTACATATCCTTGCCAATCCATACAGCATCTCTTGTGCACCCCACATACCATTCTGCACTCTCTTGCTTCCTCCCCCTCCCATCAGCAGACACTTATTTATTTTAATTTTATTTATTTATTAGATTTGTTTGCCCCCTATCTCACCTTATCTGCCTGCTGGCCTTGGACTCTTCACTTTCTGCTGGCTTCTTCAGCAGAGAAGACTTTCTTTGGGCAAGGTTCCCACAAGCAAAGTAAGTGAGGAACCATTAGGAATTCAAGAGAGGGTGCTAAATGGCATACTGCAGGATGAGAGGTTAGAAAATGCAATTATCAAATTTGCAGATGTCACGAAGAGATGGGGCAATAGCAAATCCCTTACAAGTCTTTATCAAGATTCAGAAAAATCTTGATGAGCTAGAATAAAAAGTAAAAACCAACAAGATTAAGTTCAACAGAGACGAATGCGAAGTTCTCCATTTGGGTAAGAAAAATTAAAGACACTAGTATAGGTTGGAGGAAATCAAGAAGGCAGAAGCATACAGTCTGAACATTGCGAAGCACTGCCAAAAAAAGAAAACACAACCCACAACAAGCAGGAAACAAATAAATGGAGCCCTCAACTGTATTGGCAGAAATTTAGTGTCAAGATCAGGAGAGGCCATCAGTTCTTTCTACTCTCCATTGGTATAGACTATTGCATCCAGTTCTGGTATCATATTTAATAAAGGCTAATAAATTGGGGAGATGAACAAAGATGAAAAGAGTCTAGAGGAGGAAAAAAAAATCTATGAGAAATTATTATAAATTCTGATATATTTTTCCCTGCAGAAGAGAAGACTGCAGGGAGATAACAATGGATAAGAAAATGGTGGACTCTCCTTCACCTCCAGTTTAAGCAAAGACTAGATGGTCATCTATGAAGGATACCTAATCATCTCTAAAATCCTTTCCAAGTCTTATATTCTATGGCTCTCATTGTGATGTGGAATTATTGCATGGTGCCTAGGAATTACCTTATTGCCGATGACTGAATTGAAGGCTGCTGAAAACACAGCCCACGCTTTCTCCACTCCACTGGAGCATAGACAGGACATATTTATTCTTTCTCAGCCTCTACCACCCTCTCCGATTCCCTGTTATGCTTCCAACCGTAAAGCATGGCTGTTTTTCAGTGTTTTATATGAAGTTTTGCTGATGTTATAGTGACTGATTTTATACTTCTCTTAGCCACCTGGCGAATCCTTGTGGATTAGATTGTTTTTCTTTAAGACAATAAATAAACAGCATTGCTCTTTTTTTTTTTTTTTAGCTCTACAGCGATGTGATGGGAAAACCCACTCTATTCAATACAGTCCCTCCTTTTAAAAAAAAAGTCATATGGCGGATCTGAAATAATGATGTTACAGAATGTTCTATTTAAAATTTTTGTCACTGTTATCTAATATTTCCCTGGCCTAAAACTTGCTCTTTGCCTCCCATGTATTGGCTGCAAGTGTGAAATCCACAAACAAACAGAAATAAAGTTATGTAACGATTTCACCTGAAGAGATAGATTACATTTGGAGGAATTGAGCAAGTTATTGATCTAACATGATGTCACAATCTGTCCCCCAAAGGCTTCCGTTTTTCTATCTCATTCTTGAGATGCTTTAAAATTTCTTTGTAATATCTGAGATGGTGTTTCTGAGTTTACTTTGTTGCAAGAAAGAGGCACAGAGTAATGAGTGTTGTTTTCTTGCTGGTTTTCTGTTACTAGGCAGCCTCCTTGCCTATTTGGGCTACTGAAAAACATCCCGTGATCTTCTGTTTAATTGCCAGTAGAAACACCTGTTGGGATTCTGGAATAACTAAAGAAAGAACAACAGCATGAAGAATGTGGATTTTATCAGATTTTCTTCTTCTTTGGGGAGGAAAGGGATGTGGAATTAAAAGCAATTTCTTTTCAATACATTGAAGCAAATTCCAAAGATGCAACCAGCATTTTCTTGGCACAATGTTACATTTTTATAGAAAAGAGGCTTGGACAGAAGAGCATTTCATTATGTTTTTAAAGTCTTCGGATTTTTTGGATTGACTGTTTCATTGCAACAACTGCATGTAACTTTACGGAACTAGAGAGAGAAGAACAACAAGGGGAAAAATATCAACTCTAGTTAAGGAGACCCGGGTAATTACTTAAAGGAAAATTGTTTTCATATACAAATTAGAACTTGAATTATAACCTAGTTTTGAAATGAGGTTGAAGTCATAAGCAACCTCATTTGTGAGTTAATTGTATCAAAAATGTTGAGCCATCTTTTATGTAAAATTAATTTCCAAAAAGGAGTTCGTATAAAATATGCACTTATTTCATTTTCAAAATCTGCTGGAGAAATCACGTGTGAGCATTGCATACCACATTCCAGCATCCCCATGATCACATGATCAAAATTCAGATGCTTGGCAACTGGCATGTATGACAGTTGCAATCTCTTGGGATCATGTAATCACTTTTTGCGAACTTCTGATGAGCAAAGTCAATGGGGAAACCAGATTCATTTAACAACCATGTTACTAACTTAACAACTGCAGTGATTCACTTAACAACTGTGGCCAGAAAGGTCATAAAATGAGGCAAAGCTCACTTAACAAATGTCTTGCTTAACAACATAAATTTTGGGGTCAATGATGGTCGTAGGTCAAAGGATTACCTGTACACCCCATGTTATTTTCAGATCATTTCATGGTCACAGGTTTACAGGTAAGAAGAGCTGGTCATTTTGCAAACTAGTACTTTTAATATTTTTAAAGAAAGGCATAAAAACCCCAAATCTACCTGATAAAGCTGACATTTGAAAGTACTGTATCAAAGAAAGGGAAACTGAAAGCTTTTTCCTCCTGTAGTGGAATAGCAATTTTATATACTTATATATATATATCTTCTTCTCTAGATTTTGCATAAATTAAAAGTTAACATAAAGCATGCTACTGTTATAAAGCACTGGTTGAAGATCCTGCTGGTTTTTACAGTAGAGAGTCAGCAAGCCAGCATTTACTTGCCATGTTCCAAATCGAAAGGGAATACTATAAAACGAAAGTTTTTAAGAACTATATATGTAGGAAGGGGAAAGAGAAGACAGAGGTTGCTAGTGGCTATAAAGAATGCTTGGCAATAAAGAATTATGGGATAGTGGTGGTTTTTTTTGTCTTTCGCAACTTTCTTTTTCATGTGACTGATTTCTTCTTCCAAGCATCTTATCCCATGGTTTTGCTTCTTTGGAAATAATTCCCATGATGATTCTGTGAACAAGGAACATAATCTGACCCTGGCACTCACTTTCATCTTTTGGGTAAGTAAACAAAATACTTGGAGATGAGATGAATTATTTGCTTTGGGGTGAACCTATGAGCTCATATTGTGTGTGTGTGTGTGTGTGTGTTTGTCTCCTATCTGCTTGTGAAATCTTATGCATTTGTTCTTTATTTTTACAATATGTTGAGCAGAGTGAGGGTGGGGGTTGCAGAGGAAAGAACATCACATCCTTAAATTAGTCCTTTGGGAGTCTTCCATGAGCCCAACTGAATGTATGGAATTAAATCTGATTGCTGGTTGTTGTAAGGCTGTGTTTGTCTGTCCGTTTTATTTTGATAGAACCAGGACACTTTCTTTATGAAGTCACCTTTCAGTTCAGGGTTTCATATATCTGGGTGAGCAATGGTGAATTAATTTTGTATTTTGACATGTAAATGGGTTTTGGAGTTTGTAAAGTCATGATCCCTCTTCTTTTCTGTTATAAACACCCTTATCATAGCCCCATAGATCCAGGACTGGCCAATGTGAAGACAGGAAGGGAGAAAAATGCATACCTTATTTCCCATCTTGAATGGTAGCAACTATTCTGCCTGTCAGTGGAACACATTATATGGGGTTCAGCAATTCACCTCTCTGGTTTCTACTACTTATCTCCCAGCCCTCTTGATTTCAAGACATTTTTCCTCCCTCGTTCCTTGCTTGTAGCATCTTCAGCTAAGCCCTAAGACCACGCAGTGCTTCAGATGCAAAGGAAAAAGGAGCTTTGATGGACAGAGTGGTTCTTTGCGTAGATACAAATAATGCACCAACCGTGTCCTTTCCTGGACAAGGAAGTCACTGAAACGCTCACTCATACATTTGTCACCTCACAAATAGATTACTGTAATGTGCTCTACATGAAGCTGCCCTTGAAGACCATTTAGAAGTACAGCTAGTCCAGGATGTGGTCATCCAGGCAGGGTTGGACATGCTTTGTTGTGTGTATATTCATGAGCTGCACTGCTTGCTAGTTGGCTTCTGGATGTAATTCAAGATACTGGTTTTTTTTTTTTAAATAAAGTCTTTTATGGTATAGAGGCTGGACAAACTATTTGTTCCCATAACTATCTGCCATTGGGCAGAACGGGCATGCTCTGGGTCCCATTGATTAAGCAGTATCCTCTTGTTGGGCCCAGGAAGTGTACCCTCTGGAATAAAATCCCTCCCCGAGATCCACATACTCCCACCCAACGACATCCAGGATGGCATTAAAAACTTGGCAAATCTTCCAAGTTCCAGGGCAAAGCGTGTGTGTTTTTTTAAAAATGTTTAATTGTAAACTTTCCAGATTTGCTAGAAATCAGTCAATCTCTAAATTGTATAAACAAACAAACAAACAAACAAACATGTTGTCTATGGTGATTTGAGACAAACAAACATGTTGTACCTCTGCAGTTATATTTAGTGATATTTCTCCATACTGGTCCATTGGAGTGATGCCAAGGAAGTCCTGTCTCAATGCCTGGAGGCCATGGAGGTATGGATAGGAGAACAACAGACTCAACCCTCATAAGAGGGTTTAGGAATCCCTGGTTCTGGGGAGTTAAAATATTTTGTTCTGGGTGGGTTTGCACTGTCTCAGACAGATCCTTTTGCACAATTTGAGGGTTGTCCTGGACTCATAGCTCCAATCTGAGATATGACTGGCAGCTATGACTAAGGGGGACTTTGCACAGCTTCATGTTGTATGCCAATTGTAACTGTTCCTGGACCAGGAGGCCATGCTCACAGTTACTCATAGCTTAGTCACCTCCTTTTGGGATTACTGAAACACACTTGACCTTAAAAAGTATTTGGAAACTTCAGGTGGTGGAAAATGCTAGAGGTGTTTATTCTTTGGCACATGTGACACCTCTACTTTGTGAGCTGAATGGGCTACTGGTATGCTTCTGAGCACAATTCCAAGTCTTGGTGGTTAGCTTTAAAGCCTTTCACAGCTTGGTGCCAGATGACTTACAGGACCATCTTTTCTGATGGTATCTACCCATCCTTTTAGATCTGACAGGAGAGGCCTTCTCTGAGTTCTGTCCATAGTAGAGTTTCATCTGGCAGGACATAATAATAATAATAATAATAATAATAATAATAATAATAATAATAATAATAATAATAATAATAATAATAATAATAATAATAATAACAACAACAACAACAACAACAACAACAACAACAACAACAACAACAACAACAACAACAACAACAACAACAACAACAACAACAACAACAACAACAACAACAACAACAACAACAAAGTTGGAAGGGACCTTGGAGGTCATTTAGTCCAACTCTCTGCTCAGGCAGGAAACCTGAGGCTGGCTCAGGAATTCTGGGAGTTGAAGTCCACGAGTCATAAAAGAGCCAAGGTTGCCTACCCCTGCCCTATACTATTTCAGACAAATGGCTGTCCAGTCTCTTCTTAAAAACTTCCAGTGTTGGAGCATTCACCGCTTCTGGAGGCAGGTTGTTCTAACTGTCAGGAAAAAGGCAGCCTTTTCTATCATAGTTCCCCCCTACCTCTGCAATGTCATCTCCTGAAACATCAGACTGGCCCCAACTCTGATGGCTTTTCATAAGACCTTCAAGATCAGGTTTTTGCCTTGAACCTAGTAAGGTTGGTGAGCCTGATTCATGGCTATATTAACTATGGATGCCTGTTACGTATTGTTGCTCAGCTGTCATTTTAAGTTATTTATACTCTTGCTGTTTTTATTTCTCTTTTTTTCCTTGTTAGCCACCAGAGTCAGGTACATGAGAAGGGTGGACATACAAAGTTAATAAATAAATTTAAAAAATATTCTCTCAAATTTGGCTAGCGGTTAAGGCAGCAGGTTAGAAAAGCAAGTGACCATGAGATCAAGTCCCATCTAGCCATGAAAGCCAGCTGGATGTTCTTGGGCCTGACTCACTATGTCTCAGCCCAACCTACCTCACAGGGTTGTTGCTGTAGGGAAAATAGGAGGAGGAAGGTGTGTTGGATATGTTTGCCACCTCGAGTTAGTTGTTTGTAAAAATAATGAAGGCAGGATATAAATAAATAAACAAACAAACAAACAAACAAACAAACAAACACATACATACATACATACATATGTTTTCTGAAATCATGCTGAAGTACTACATACTGTAGCTCAACTAAGCCGTTTAGAAGTGTTTATCCAAACTTTGCTTTCTCTGTGACCATACTCATTCCTAAGAGATTACAGAAATAGTAGCAGTTGAAATGTAAAAGATCAGGAATAAATATCCCAATGAGTCAGACTATAGCTAGTGGAAGGTCGAACTCAAATATACCCAAAGACCAAAGTTCCACAAAGGCTAAAAATGTATTCTTCTTTTTAACAAATTATGAAAAAGAAGATGAATAATATTTACAAGTTGTCAGTGTCTTTGTTGAATTCCAATTCTGCTCTCATTCTGCAGCCTTCAGAATCCTTCAAGAGCCCATTTATTCGTTAGCCTCACTAAAGAGTCAGATTGTATGCAAATGGATGCTATTTATTCTTCCATATTTATACATTCCTAGTAAATCATCTTGTTAGGACATTTGCTCTCTTTGATTTTTCATGTTTTGACATTCATCAAGAATTTAACCAATAGCTGAACTTGCTCGTCTTATAACAGCAAGTCATGATAAACAAAGAAATGATGTTTTACAACATATACTTTTGTGGTATTTAAATAAATGCATATTTCATATCTCAGGAGATGGAGCAAAACTGATATTGTCTTTTTTTTTTGCAGCAAAACAATTCTGGTTTAACAGGTACAATTAATATGAGCACCTCCCTTGGTGTCTATCAGGCTTTTGCTTTATCTAACTACCCATCATGCTCTTCCCTTTGGGGGTAAGCAATGTTAGGGAGACCCCCAAAAAGGGATAAGAAATTAAGAACAATGCACCCATACACATGTAAACTACATTCACTACGAAACCTCTGATAGAATAGAATAGAATAGAGTAGAGTAGAGTAGAGTAGAGTAGAGTAGAGTAGAGTAGAGTAGAGTAGAGTAGAGTAGAGTAGAGTAGAGTAGAGTAGAGTAGAATAGAATAGAATAGAATAGAATAGAATAGAATAGAATAGAATAGAATAGAATAGAATAGAATAGAATAGAATAGAATAGAATAGAATAGAATCTTCTAGTCCAGCCCCCTGCTCAAGCAGGAGAACCTATACCATCTCAGACAGTGAATATCTAGTCTCTTCTTAAAAATCTCCAGTGATGGAGCGCCCATGATTTCTGGGGGTAAGCTGTTCCACTGGTTGAACTATACATATGAACTACTTAAAATGCCCTTGTAAGAAAACATTCTGAAGCTGAAATGACTTTGAATGGTGATGGAGAAGATTCAGTCAGGTATCTGGGTCCCAACACACCAAAGAGTTGATATTCACCAACCAAAGCTCAAAAATATTATGGCTATTTGGATAATGGATAAATAATAATAAGGTTGCATGGGTGGGTTTATCTCAAACATTTCTTTGAAAAGAGTGCAGAGAAGAGCGACTGAGATAATTAAGGATCTGGAGACTAAAACATATGAAGAATGGTTGCAAGAATTGGATATGTCTAGTTTAATGAAAAGAAGGACTGGGGATGATATAATAACAGTGCTGCAATATTTGTGGGGCTGCCACAAAGAAGAGGGGCTCAACCTATTTACCAAAGCACTAGAAGGCAAGACAAGAAACAATGGATGGAAACTAATCAAGGAGACAAGCAATCTAGAATTAAGGAGAAACTTCCTAACAGTGAAAACAATTAACCAATGGAATGGCTTGCCTTCAGAAGTTGTGGGTGCTTCATCACTGTGGAGGCTTTTAAAAGAGATCAGCCAGCCATTTGTCTGACAAGATATAGGATATAGGATCTCCTGCTTGAGCAGGGGGTTGAAGACCTCCAAGGTCCCTTCAACTCTATTATTTTGTATTCTCTAGTCTATTCTGTACTCTGTATTTTGACATCTTACTGTGATTTTCTTTGTGTCTACCTTTTTCTTTGTGTTTAGCCCTTGCCTTTCTTTGAATTGCAGTGAGGCAAAGCCCTGGTTCTGCTTTTGCTCTGGCTGCTCAGCAAGGTATCACAACTTTGTTGGGGGTTCAGAATATGCTGTATTATTGGTGGCATGCAAATAAAATTATGTTGTATCTTTACAAGCTGATTTGTGACTTTGTTGCTTCACGTAAGTCCAATTTTGTCTACAACGGGGAAAATACAGAGTGAAGATAATTAAATCTACTATGAACCAAATAATTCACTATATTTCTCTTTATCTTTCTCTCCCTATGAACCATCCTTGATTTTGCATCCATACATTACTTTATATCATGCCTTTTATTCTTAAATCTCTCACCTCTGCCTTTTGGGGGATCTGTGTATCTAGTCTTCTTAATCTTCCACTTCTTTTCAATCAGTTCACTTCCTGATTTATTCTATTTTAACTAGTTGTTTTTAAAGACTGTTTCAATTAAATAAGAATAATGAGTAAGACCTTACGTTTTTCAGGTAAAACCTAGGCATACACACACACACACACACACTCAAAACTAAAGCCTTCTTTATTCATTGAATGGATGAGGGGTATATAATTGGCTTAAGAGGAATAGGAGCCTTGCTCTTTGCTAATATTGTCTGCGTCTCTTGTCCCGGCCTCTGTGTCAATCAGGAAGAAAGAATAGCATTTAAAAGAATGTGTGGTTTTGAAATAAAACAAATACTCTCTCTCTCTCTCTCTCTCTCTCTCTCTCTCTCTCTCTCTCTCTCTCTCTCTCTCTCTCTATCTCTTTAGTTGATTATGAAGAACACTAAACATGGAGCAATTTTTTAAAAGGGACTGTGTCCTCAGATGGAATACTTGACTAAGATTCCGTGGACTTCAAAACTTGGATAGTATTTGGATGGTTGGCTTCTATAGATTAATATATTAGCAATAGCAATAACACTTAGACTTATATACTGCTTCACAGTACTTTACAGTCCTCTCTAAGCGGTTTTACAAAGTCAGCATATTGCCCCCAACAATCGGGATCCTCATTTTACTGACCTCGGTAGGATGGAAGGCTGAGTCAACCGAACTGCTGGCAGCCTGCAGTCAGCAGAAGTAGCCTCCAGTACTGTATTTTAACCACTGCGTCACCATGGCTCCATAATCATATTCCATATTCCGTATTCCCCTATACTCCATATTCCCTTAATAGAGATTTAAGGGAAGTAAAAAAAAGATGAACTAGGTACAATGTTAATAAAGTTGGAAGATCAGCACACATTTTTTTAATAAACTGTGAATACATATAGGGTTGGCTCTCGAAATGCACAATTAATAAAATTCCTTGGTTATGGCTTCCCAACTTTTCTTAGGAAGTCATAAATATGACTGATAAGGAATTCTTGACTTCTTGTCGGTTGCCCTAATTGATTCCAGTCCTGTCTATTGAGTGAAGTTGCCATCAGTCAGATCTGCTGATCTCTAGTCTATTACCCATCACTTCTCGTGGTCTTCTTTTATGTCAGGGCAAACTCTGCTTTATGTGGAACAAACCATTAACCCTCGACCATGTACAGTATCCCCAAATCAGACCAATCCCTGGTCAAGATTGTTGTGCTTATTGCAAAGTGAAAAAAAAAAAGATACAGATGGAACCAATCATTTTTTTAAAAAAATATTCTTCATCCCTTAATTTGTTTTGGAACTGAGGAACTGATTCACAGAAACGAGTCCTGTTTAAGTCTACACTTAAATGCGAAGAAGGCTTCCTGTTTACTGGGGAAGCAATGTTACCCATGTGTAATGCCCTCTCCTATGGTCAGTAGAACAAACCAGCTAAGATAAAGTCATAAAAATGGACATTTTTTTTTTTACTTTTTGCCAAATTTCTCACCTTAACAACTCTTGTTCTGATTGATTCTGTTGGGTACAGATTTCTCAGAAAACTTCAGATGACAGTTAAGGCATGCTTCCACACATTTTTTTATTTAACAAACCAGAACATTTAAATTAACAAGATGAAAGACCATGTGATATGATTATTTGAACCAAAAAAAAGTTTTTCATAAACAGAGAACATCTCAAGAAATTTTCTTGCTGTTCCTGTTGAAAAAGAACTTGTGCACACTTCTAAAGTGTATGTGTATGTGTGTATGTATGTGTGTGTTAGCAATTGCCTTGAGGATTGAGGATTTTGTTCTTCATCAGCTCTTCCACATTTTTCTATAAAGAACATCAAGTCTAAAATCAATGTGTCTCTAAAATTTCTGAAGGACCAAATTTTAACAATTATTTATATTTCTTTGACTTCTTTGATATTAATTGTTCCTTTTTGTTTTTCCAGAGTTTATTACCATCAGCATAACAACAAGGACCTCAATAGATGGGCCTGGCTTTAAGGGGTCTAATAAAATGGCAGACAAAAAGGTGATTAGCAGAATAGATTGATATCACCTTCCTACCAAATTTGCAAGCTCCTTGAATCAGGCTTATTTTCTTTATTGACAACAGAAAGTAGATACCTTTAGCAGAGCAAGATAAACCCAGGAGCTACTGAATAAGTAATGAAGGCTAATGAATAATTTAATCTCAACACTAGAATACCTAAAATAAAATATATGTTAGTGAAAGTACAAGCATTTTTAGAATCTAGTAATATGGAGAGATGGGGGCTGAATTTTGTATTTCCCAAAAATATTTGTCAAAGAATTATCGTTCTCCAACAACAGAGAATTGACCACCTTCTTCTATAATCTCTGAAATAATGAAAATACCAGATTTGGCATGGAAGAAAAAAAACACCAGAGCTACTCTTATAGTTCTTTTGGGTTAAAAAGAAGAGCTTGGCTATTCTCCAAAGACCTGGGATGCATTGTTGCTGCACAGCACAGATTGAAATGCTATCAGGTATATTAACCTAAACTACTCCATTCTCTGCAATCCTTTTAAAAATTTTTGCTAGTCTTGTTAAAACAGGGAAACTGGAATGATTTAGCTGCATCAGCCTAGTTTTGGTCTATGGATCTATTAGTGTACTTTTTTTTAACGTTTATTTATATTCTGCCTTTATTATTTTTGTAAACAATTTAGGATGGCAAACATATCTAATACTCCTTCCTCCTTCTATTTTCCCCACAACTCTGTGAAGTGAGTTGGCTTGACAAAGAATGACTGATTGAAGGTCACCCAGCCAGTTTCCATGTCTAAGGCAGGACTAGAACTCCCAGTCTCCTCTAGTTTCTAACCTGGTGCCTTAACATTATACCAAGCTGACCCAATTAGAATTCTCTGGGCATATAAAAAAATGCTGCCCCCACCCTACCTTTACTGCCCCTCAGCAACCAAGGCAAGGAGCATTGTCTCATGTAATTAGGAGCAGATATCATTTCCTGCATTCTTACAAAGATGGCAAAAAGATACATCATCTTGGTGTATGACCAAGCTAGGTGTGGTTTTGGCTGGACAGAATCTGAGGGGAACTGGACTATGGTGAGATTTTGCCCAGATCAGCAGATCATTTGTTTAGAATTTTGGAGATAAAGAAACAGGGTGACAAGGGTGGCCCAGCTTCTCTGCAGCCACAGTGAAAAGGGCCAGGAGATATTGTGCTCATCAACTGGATGGGCAAAAGCAGTCCTACCGCAAACCTGCTGGGCCAATTTGGGCTCAGCAGATTCTTGAACTTTATCACACCATCTCAAGCCTCCTCTTCCATGGACTCTAAAGTGTTTGCTCAGGAAGGTTCACATTAGACCACTTAAAGCCAATTTCAGGCCGTCACAGTATTGAGTTAGCCACAGTGGTGGGGAAAATGGCCTCAGGACATGACTCCTTCAAGTGCTTGGTTGCTGGATAACGTTGGGTTGTGGTAAACAGGACGTGTGGAAGAGCCTTTAGTATTTCTTGATCTGTATTTTCTGAAGGCAAGACAAGAAGCAATGGATGGAAATAATCAAGGAGAGAAGCAATCTAGAATTAAGGAGAAATTTCCTGACAGTTAGAACAATTAATCAGTCAAATGACTTGACTCCAGAAGTTTTGGGTGCTCCAACACTGGAGGTTTTTAAGAAGAGATTGGACAACCTTTTGTCTGAAATGCTATAGGGTTATCTGCTTGAGCAGAGGATTGGACTAGAAGACCTCCAAGATCCCTTCCAATTCTGTTATTCTGTTATTTATCTTGTAAGCATAAGCTAGATGCTCTATTTACTGAAAGGGTGACAGGAAAAGTGCATAGAATCAGTCTCTTTTCTTTAGGATGTATTGGATTGCCATCATAAAATGGAGTAAATGTACAGACCTAAATGTTTCAGAGCTCCAGTGCATTTGGGACACCTTCTGTCAGGCATGTGGCCAAAATTACATCACCAATTGCTGTTTAACATCATTGTCATTCAATCTCTAGTCACTTTCATCTTTTTGTGATCCTCTGGATTGTTCCAGGATTGGCTGTTAGAACTTCTTTTTTGAATTCTTGTAAGCTCCTGCCTAGGTTATCGGTTGTAATACTTGGCCATCATGCCTTTTACTGGCCCAATTTCTGATGATCTTCAATTTTTCCAGGTGTTATGGTCTTCCCCAATGACATATATATATATATATATATGAGAGAGAGAGAGAGAGAGAGAGAGAGAGAGAGAGAGAGAGAGAGAGAGAGAGAGAGAGAGAGAGAGAGAGCACCAAGTAAAACTGTTACTAGGAGGGGACATTCGATCTCTACCTGTAGGTCCACAGTATACCTCTGATATTACAAGCAAATAGTATTTTTGGTCTTCAGATGACACATGGGGCAATTTTTACATTTTCCAAACAGGATTTCAAATGCAGGATCCTAGTTTCATATAAGCAAGAGGCTTGGCTAACCACAATGCTCTTCTTGTCTTCAGCAATAATAATGTCTACTTTGTAAGAATATGCATCCAGTTTGGATTTTTAATGTCTTTTTTTACCCTTTTGAAATTATTATAAATGATAAGAGGAACTACTATGGCATAAATCTATCTATATTCTCATCTATATGTTTTAAAAATTAATATTGTGGTTTGAGGTATATCCTCCTCACAATATATGGAGAATTAAGCAAGCAATTTCTCAGAGCAATAATGGCTTGTTTAGGGCCCCTCACATACCGAGCTAAAAAATGAATCCCATAAATTTCACCTAACTTCCCTCTATGTCTCAGGAAGGATTCTGAACACTTTGCATTTATTTACATTTGAATCCCAATAAATTTCAGACTGTGTGGAAGAACTTTGTGGGCATGCATATTGCATAAATATGCATTCCTATTTCCATATGCAGAGGAGCTCATTTACAAAACCAACAGAGACAATGAATTAATTAAGGCTGTTCAGTAAGTGAGGTATGTTGGCTCACTTACTGAAATTAATTAATTAATTAATTAATTAACAAGGAATTCTACATAAGCTAGCTCTTAAGACTCTATCAGTAAGAATAGAACAAGAGCAATTGTTAACAATTGTTCTATATTAATATTACCAGACAAAATAGAACTGTATTCAGTTTAGAAACAATCATAGGCCCTACCAACCATCAGTCTGGTTCAGTGGTGGGATTCAAATATGTAAACAACCGGTTCTCTGTGTGGATGCCGCTTCTGGAAGTCCATTCTGGGCCTGGGCAACAAATAATTAGCTACCGGTTCTGCCGAATTGGTGTGAACTGGCTGAATCCCACCACTGGTCTGGTTGGTTAATACAAGGGGGCCAGTCCACCAGAGTCTTGTTCATTGCTTCATATTCCATTTGTATCTTCATGTTGCAGTCTTGATGCTCTTGATGGATTGTGGATAAACATCTAAAGCATTAGATCCTTCCCTTTTAGCACCTAGGCAACCTGTGTGATTTTGAATCCTGAATGACCAGGATTTAAATTCTCATGGAGCCGGCTGACTGTTTCAGTCTTCTGCCTCAATTTTTTTTTAGCATTATAGAGCTGAGATACAACACAGAGGATGATCATGAAAATCACTGAATACCTGATAGGGTTGGGATGGAATAGCATACTGGTACTATTTGATGTGACCAATTTATGACATGCAAACTTTTGTAAAACTTCAGAGATACTTGTTATAATTAAACCTCAACTTACTTTTTGGAGGTCTATTCCAAACAGCCCACATATAATTCAGTTTAGAGGTAATATTACATTTTCATTTTATGACAAACCTCCAGTAAGCATAAACAGGCTAGTGTGATGGTATCTCCTTTGATTTGCAGCTTTCTCAAACCCTTTTCTGCTCTGCTGGTTTATATTTCATTTGAATGGTGAAATAGTTTGGAGATCATTAAAAAAACTCTGTCTTGAAACCATGATAGATATAATCTGTATTAATTGATCAATTCAGTTTTAATTCGTTGTTATCCTTGTTACTTATTGTGTTGTTTCTTTTCTTCTAAATTCTTTAAACTATACTTCCCATTAATTCCACTTTTTCTATTTTTCCTCCTGGTAATGCATAATTAGAGACATAATTTGAGATGTTATTATGTCCCAAATTCTTAAGCAACTTGGTTTTCACATCACAAAAACTACCATGCTATCACATCACATATTTTGCTTTTCTCGCAGGGGAGGGAGGAATTGCATTGCAACTGGAAGTTTCATAATACATGGGCACAAATTGTATGCAAAACTGTGCCTGATCCATCTTATTTCGCTAGGAATTATCATCCATTTTCTATTGTCTTCTAGACTTCAGAAAACCTTCAAAAGAGGTATTTTACAACAAGACCGAAGGAACACATATGAAGCACTTGTTTTTTTTTAACCAAAAAAGCACTCATGCCATTTACAAGGCTCATGCAGCTGTTTCAGAAGCTGCTCCCAGCTGTTTAAATCCTTGCTCAGTGCGAGAATCCAAAGAAAACTTTTCTAAACAGGACTGTCCGATCTCTGCTTCAGCACTTGTTTCACCTCCTAGAAATCTAAACATAATTTCCATCCTCAAAGCTTTTCCTGTCCTTGTTTTAAATCCTAGTATGTTTAAAATATATCATACAGCATCACGGGTTGTACTTACCCATTAAAATATGAATAATACTTTTAAAAATGTTTTCAACAATAATCTATGGATAACAGGACCAGCCCCTTCATGTGGAAGTGGTCTGCCTGACCTGACAAGATACAAGCTTTTTTAAAACAGTTTGATGATTACCAGGATCATAATATGAAAGTGGTAAGGAACTGCAAGCATGGGTAATGCTCTGTTCCCTGCCTGATAAGGATTCAGAAATGATTGGGAAATGGGCATGCACCTCCTCAGAAGGTGTCTATTCTAAGATTCGTTGTTGCAATATCTAAGCACTGTTCCAACATCTAAGGGGCTGCGACAAAGAAGAGGGGTTCAACTTATTCTCCAAAGAACAAGAAGCAATGGATGGAAACTAATCAAGGAGAGAACTGACCTAGAACTATGGAGAATTTTCCTGATAGAACAATTAATCAAAGGAACAATTTGCCTGCAGAAGTTGTGGGTGCTCCAACATTGGGGTTTTTTAAGAAGAGATTGGACAACCATTTGTCCTGAATAGTATAGAGTCACCTGCTTGAGCTGGAGCTTGGACTAGAAGACCTCCAAGGTCCCTTCCAACTCTGTTATTCTGTTGCAAAATTGGGTTCTAAAGTGAATATAATCAGTTGTTGATATGTCTGTCACATTATCCCTTACCCTTTCAGTAAATCTTGTTGTTGTTTTTTTTAAATTAAAAACATTGTTTTTGGTTATTAAGAGTTTCAGGTTATCCTTCTCAGCTTTGCACAACCAGTAGTTCTACCACGCTGAGCTTTTTAGCCCTGTAGATAAAACCCCTAAGTGGTTATCTTGTTTTGAGACCTTCTTCGCACCTGGAAAATGAAGCAAGGGCTAAGCAAAGTGACACATTATTAGAATTAAGGCAGCAACACTCCCCAAAACCAAATATGGACACACTAGAATTTAAATATAAAAAGGGGAAAATCTGTGCTTGTTGGAAAAAGGCAAAAGAAAGAAGGAGGAGTTTGAAGAGATACATGCATACTTTAATGAATACATTATTCCTTATAGAGCTGTCATTCATATCTTGCAAAAGGAGAGACTGCATTTTATGTGGAGCAAGGAGAAAGGAAGAGAAGGGATTTCAAATGAGTTTTCACTCATCTGAATAACAGATTCCACTTGCTTAAATGCAAAATGCCCTAGAGCAGGGGTCTTCAAACTTGGCCCTTTTATGACTTGTGGACTTCAACCCCCAGAATTCCTCAGCCAGCATGCCTGGCTGAGGAATTCTGGGAGTTGAAGTCCACAAGTCATAAAAGCGCCAAGTTTGAAGACCCCTGCCCTAGAGGACTTCTGTCACTCAGTAACAACAAGACTGAGAAGGAGGGACCATCTGTTTAACCCGGGATAAAGTCAGTTCTCATTTTCCTATGGTTTCATATCTTGCTGTTTGTGTTGTAAACACCTTGCCTCTGTTTTATGAATGGATCTGCTGTACGTTTCAATACTCTGACTATAACAGAAGGGAAGGGTGTAAATCTCCTTAACTATAGTCAACCACATTAAAAGACCCCAGAAACAGAGGTGGAGAGTATGTGGACCTGCAGAGCAGATAATCTTGGATGTCCATTCTCCATTTAAGCTTATGAATCTCTCAGGGTAGCCTATTGCGATGAGAAATGCTATTTGATGGATGTTCTTCTGACTCATTTTTCCCCCACCACAAGTCTGGCTCTCCAATAAGGCTCCTGTAAGAACAAAACCAATCTGCTACTCTGGATTCAAGCTCAGACAGATGTATATCATTAGTTCCCACCGTGGGAAGGAAATATTATGTGAAAGCCATACGGACTACCTATAGTTCTGCTCCATTGGAAAAATAACATGAAAAAGGAAATTTGAAAGCAAAATGAATAAATAAGGAAGCATCCGCTGTGCAAACCCCTTAGGTATTATACCTTCCAGCGTGCACCATCTGATTGACATACTTCTCCATATGTTGAGGAGGAGTAACAACTATTCCCAACTAACCAATAATTATGTCTTCTTATTTCCGTTTAATCTCCTCAGACTTCTCATAAGATTTGAGTTTTGAGTAAATGAATATCTTTGTAATGCTTTATCTGGAGCAGGTTTTTGCAAATTCTGTGGGTTTCTAATTCTATATGAATTGTGAACTTTTTTTCTCATGTGCACCACAAACATATGATATCTGTCTCTCTCTGTGTATATATAGATCTCTTTCTCTCTCATACACACATACACACACACACACACAAACACACACATTTTCTGTGCAAAAATGTATTCTAAGTAAAAATTGCTATAGAGTCAGTAGGGGTGAAATCTCTTCATTTAAAAAGAGATTAAAAAAAAACCTTATAATGATCCCAAATCAAATACCAAGTAGGAACCAATTAAGTTAAGGAAAAAAAACATGAGTTATTGGTTTCATAAAAGCCACTGTGGTCTAATGGTTAAGGTGCTGGATCGGTACCAAGGAAATCCAACTCAACTGGGTGAGTGGGGGCCAGTTACTATCTTTTTTTCACTCAGCCTAATTAAAAAAAAAAAGTTGTTGTGAGGAAAAATTAGGCCTACCCCCATAAGGAAAAGAAATATACGTGATCACCAAACAATCATTATTCTGAAATAATTGAAATTATCAGCTTTGAAAACAGTCAGCTGAATAGTCAGTTTAAGTACAGTAGATCTTGATCTCTTCTCCAATTTACAATCTCTCTATGCTGAATGAAAATGTCTTTTCAAACCAATTCCAAACTCTTGAGAGGAATAAAGATGAGTATTTGATTCCTTTCAACATCTTTCATCCTTGGTCCACAGGCCTCTCCCATTGTGATGGAAGACTTGGTCAATCTGCATCTATGCACCCTATGTCAGAATAGCCATATTGAGGGAAGTTGAGAGAGGTTAGTGATGTACATGATGGGAATCCTTCTGATTTTCCAATCACATATATTTTTGTGATTTTTAATGATAGTGATTAACAAACAAACCACAGAAAGAAATTCAAAAAACAAGGATGATCTTGTGACTGAGACTTTGTTAAATAGAAAGTAGACTATAGTCTAGTGGTTAAGGAACCAGGCTAGACAGCAGGAGACCATGAAAGCTAGCTGAGTGACTTTGGGCCAATTATGCTCTGTCAATAAAGGAGAATATTTGTAGCAAAGGGTTGAAATGAGGAGTCTTTCGTGCTCTATGAGTGTGCTTGTTTTCTTGCAGACATTTCGTTACCCAAACTGGTGTTAGATGATGTTACCTAGTTTGGGTAATGAAACAGCTGCAAGAAAACAACCAACCTCAGAGAGCACCAAGGACCCCTCGTATTCTCTCTCAGCCCAACCCACCTTACAGGTTGTTGTTGTGGGGGAAAGTAGAGGAAGAAGATGTATCAGATGTATTTGCCATTTTGAGTTATTTATGAAAATAATAAAGGTGGGATACAATTCCTATCTAATTAAGTCTCTTGCAATTGAAAAACTCTAAACCAGGGGTGTCAAACTGCCGGCCCACGGGCCGGATACATCATAGCAAAACCGTACCCACCCCATTGCCGGCAATGGCAAAAAACTTGTGACACGTCGCAACACGTTATGTGACGTTGTGAGTTTGACACCCCTGCTGTTATGGTTCCAAAGGAAGTTGCTTTTCAAAGAAACATGAGGCATTTTTCCTCTTTGAATCTTTTTATTGCAAACATAACCTTGGCACTTACATGGACGGAATGCCAGAAACTGAATTTCTCTGGCTTGCGTCTATCTTTACTTGCTAAACCCCTCCCTTATTTTACAGTCATGAATTACATCTTCCAATTAGGCTGGAGGCCAAAGATTCACTTCCGTTTCTTTCCCGGGCTTTCCTCATAAATCTCCTCCCTTTCTATGTCATCTGAATTAACTCTAAAAATACCAGACAGTTCTGCATATCTTGTCAAAGCAATAATATCCTATATTAACAGCGTTGACACCTGCTCTAAACCAATGCAATTTGTTACTAAAAGGACATCTGACTAAACCAGTCAATATTTCCAATGCTGGATATCAGATTGAGTTTATCACAGAAGTTATCAAAATCTAAAACGAAACTGAGTTACTTATAAAAAGGCACGCAGTGGCAAGTGTTCCTTCTTTATCCCATCAGAAATAGCTTTCCCAATTCATTTCTACCCTCAGGCTCAGTTGTTAAGTACTTATTGTGAATTGATGCTTAATTAACTCCCCCTGTCACCATCACTCCAATAACCACTCATTACTATAAGAATCCAGAGTTCCTGGATCTTAGTTAAATTGCCCTATGTTTAGTAAAGTAAATATTGAAAAGTTTGTTATCTTATTAACAAGTCACATCATTTGAATTGTTGCTGGAACATTATTCCGGTGATGCTAAAATACCACAATAAGCTACTGCAATAATGATTTTAATGTAGATTTGGACAGAAAGTTTGCATCTTACTGAAAGTCAGCAAGGTAATTAAGATGTAAGGTGAAGCTTTAAGCATGAATGGCAAACATCAGTTATAAATCTGAAAGGATAGGCAAAAGTTTTTTCTGAGATTCACTTAGTTGTCCATACATTTTAAGTTTATATTAAGCTTAATTTTATTTCCTGCTATGTGAAGACCATGGATCATTTTGCATAAAACTCAGGAAGGAAATCTCATAGGGTTGGCACAATGTAAAAATGTTATTTCATTGTGATTGCCTTAGGAGATGTTCTTCTTGAATTGCCTGGCACCACAATTTACTTTATCTATGCAATTACACATTTATGCTTATGCATTGATGATTAAAATATTTATATCCCACCTTTCAGCTGTGGTTTCCCAGGCAGTTCACAACATGAATTAGAAATGAATAGTACAATGAATGTAGTTAAATTAAATTAAGGCAAAAGTAGAGAATGCTCTTTAGAAGAGCAGCTTCTGATGAGAATACAAAGCTGAATCAAAAAATTAAATTACACAAAGATTTCAATGTCTTCAGCAGAATTCCAAAAGCTGTCAAAGAAGACAGGATATTTCCTTGGAAAAACCACCAATAAAATAGCATCAACCTTAGTTAGGCAGATGCTCAGTTTCACAATGTGATGGCATTTTGGATAGAATTGCCAGACAGATTTGTAAGAGAGTTCTTCAGTATCTGATCCAAACACTTTTAAGATTCGTTTTTCAGAAACAAACTGGTAGACACTGAAGTTACTTAACTACTTAGCACCAGTGAGACTTGTTGCCTACTGCCAATATTAGATAATAGGTTTTCTTTTGAAACATAGCAGGTAAAGCACTTAGTCTGTCTTAGCTGATTGTGAAGATGGATAAATAGAATCAATTTGAGTTAATATTTAAGTGAAACTAAATTGAGACATTTAAGAAGATCCTGGAAAAAGGGGATGGAAAACTATTGCCCAGGATATGTAGTGACAAGAATTCAATTTCAGGGAGACTTTACCTTGCATGTTTTGTAAATTAAAGTTTATACCGTAAGATGTCTTCAAAGGCAGACCCAGGTAAAATGAATTGCAGCCTTTTAGATTGGATGCAATAAAGATATAAATGTTTGGTATACTAAAATCTCTCTTTCCAGGAGAGAGAATTGCTGATCTACCAGAAACAGGTAACTATGTTTCATGGCCAATATCATATCACCTGAATTGCAATTCTCAGCATCTCAACAGATCGATTCCTACTGTAGGTTAACCAACAGTTGTCTCATTTGAGCTGGGCATCTTCTTCAGCGCTGCTTAGGCTGCTTAAAGCACACCTGGATCTGATGGAGAAGAAAGCGAGTAAAACTCCTTATATTAATGATACTTCTTCTAAATCCCTGGACGCTTTTACCCAATGGAAATTAACTTTGACTTCCACAAGCCATGCAAGCTCTTCCTTTTAATATGACAAGATAAATGTGGCTTGACAAGAATGAAGAAGAGGTATGAAATGATCTAGGAACTGTTCCCCAATTTTCAGTTATAGAGATGATATCGTCTCTCTGTAGACCTAAGGTCTGCTCTGAGAGCTATCAGGAAATCAAGCATTTTATCAACACAATCAAGCAGATAATGTTAATTGTTCCATTTAAATTTCAACCTCACCAAGCAGTGTCTGAACAGGATAGCAGAGATATTGAAACCTCTCAATTTCCATATTCTCTAGCCAAAGCATCTTGAAATCCACTCCCTCCAAATAAATGTTGGATTAAGTACTGATTGAACCACTTTCTTTTTTGATGCTGGGAGTGCATTTCACCATGAAATACCAGACCACTCCATACTGAAAAGATGGAAGAATGAACGCTTTGTTGTTGTTGTTGTTAGTTGCGAAGTTGTGTCCGACCCATCGCGACCCCATGGACAACGTTCCTCCAGGCCTTCCTGTCCTCTACCATCTTCTGAAGTCCATTTAAGCTCACGCCTACTGCTTCAGTGACTCCATCCAGCCACCTCATTCTCTGTCGTCCCCTTCTTCTACTGCCCTCAATCTTTCCCAGCATTAGGCTCTTCTCCAGTGAGTCCTTCTTCTCATTAGGTGGCCAAAGTACTTGAGTTTCAACTTCAGTATCTGGCCTTCTAAGGAGCAGTCAGGGTTGATCTCCTCTAGGACTGACCGGTTTGATCGCCTTGCAGTCCAAGGGACTCGCAGGAGTCTTCTCCAGCACCATAGTTCAAAGGCCTCAATTCTTTTGCGTTCAGCCTTTCTTATGGTCCAACTTTCACAGCCATACATTGCAACTGGCCTTTGAGGACTTTTGTTGGCAGGGTGATGTCTCTGCTTTTTAGTATGCTGTCTAAATTTGCCATAGCTTTCCTCCCCAGGAGCAAGCGTCTTTTAATTTCTTGGCTGCAGTCCCCATCTGTGGTGATCTTGAGCCCAGGAAGATAAAATCTGTCACTACCTCCATTTCTTCCCCATCTATTTGCCAGGAATTGAGAGGGCCGGATGCCATGATCTGGTTTTCTTAATGTTGAGTTTCAAGCCAACTTTTGCACTCTCCTTCTTCACCCGCATCAAGAGGCTCTTTAGTTCCTCTTCACTTTCTGCCATTAGAGTGGTATCATCTGCATATCTTAGGTTGTTGATATTTCTCCCGGCAATCTTAATTCCAACTTTTGATTCATCTAGCCCTGCCTTTCTCATGATGTGCTCTGCATATAAGTTAAATAGGCAGGGCGACAGAATACAGCCTTGCCGGACTCCTTTCCCAATTTTGAACCAATCAGTGGTTCCGTGTCCAGTTCTCACTGTTGCTTCTTGACCCGCATATAGGTTTCTCAAGAGACAAATAAGATGGTCTGGTACTCCCATCTCTTTAAGAACTTGCCACAATTTGTTGTGATCCACACAATCAAAGGCTTTAGCATAGTCAATGAAGCAGAAGTAGATGTTTTTCTGGAACTCCCTAGCTTTCTCCATGATCCAGCGTATGTTGGCAATTTGATCTCTAGTTCCTCTGCCTCTTCGAAATCCTGCCTGTACTTCTGGAAGTTCTCGATCCACATACTGCTGGAGTCTAGCTTGTAGGATTTTAAGCATAACTTTACTTGCATGTGAAATGAGTGCAATGGTGCGATAGTTTGAACATTCTTTGGCATTGCCTTTCTTTGGAATTGGAATGTAAACTGACCTTTTCCAATCCTGTGGCCACTGTTGAGTTTTCCAAATTTGCTGGCAAATTGAGTGTAGCACTTTTACTGCATCGTCTTTTAAGATTTTGAATAGCTCAGCTGGAATACTGTCACCTCCACTAGCTTTGTTGTTGCTCAGCTTTCCTAAGGCCCATTTCACTTCACATTCTAGGATGTCTGGCTCGAGGTCAGTGACCACCCCATCGTGGTTATCAGGGATGCTAAGCTCGTTCTTGTATAGTTCTTCTGTGTAATTTTGCCACCTCTTCTTAATCTCTTCTGCCTCTGTTAGGTCCCTGCCATTTTGGTCCTTTATCATGCCCATCTTTGCATGAAACGTTCCCTTCATATCTCCAATTTTCTTGAAGAGATCTCTGGTTCTCCCTATTCTATTGTTCTCTTCTATTTCTTTGCACTGTTCATTTAAGAAGGCATTCTTATCTCTTCTAGCTATTCTCTGGAATTCTGCATTCAATTGGGTGTATCTTTCTCTTTCTCCCTTGCCTTTCGCTTCCCTTCTTTCCTCAGCTATTTGCAAAGCTTCCTCAGACAGCCATTTTGCTTTCTTGCATTTCTTTTTCTTTGGGATGGTTTTAGTTGCTACCTCTTGTACAATGTTGCGAACCTCCATCCATAGTTCTTCAGGCACTCTGTCTATCAGATCTAATTCCTTAAATCTATTTGTCACCTCTACTGTATATTCATCAGGGATATGATTTAGTTCATACTTGAGTGGCCTAGTGTTTTTCCCTACTTTCTTCAATTTAAGCCTAAATTTTGCAACGAGAAGCTCATGATCTGAGCCACAGTCAGCTCCTGGTCTTGTTTTTACTGACTGTATAGAGCTTCTCCATCTTTGGCTGCAGAGCACATAGTCAATCTGATTTCTGTGTTGACCGTCTGGTGATGTCCATGTGTAGAGACGTCTCTTGGGTTGTTGGAAAAGAGTGTTTGCTATGACCATCGTATTCTCTTGACAAAATTCTATCAGCCTGTGCCCTGCTTCATTTTGTACTCCAAGGCCAAACTTGCCTGTTATTCCGTTTATCTTTTGGCTTCCTACTTTAGCATTCCAATCCCCCATGATGATAAGGACATCATTTTTTGGTGTTGATTCTATAAGGTGCTGTAGGGCTTCATAGAACCGGTCAATTTCATCCTCTTCAGCACCAGTGGTTGGGGCATAGACTTGGATTACTGTGATATTGAATGGCTTGCCTTGGATTCGCACTGAGATCATTCTGTCATTTTGGGGATTGTATCCCAGTATTGCTTTTCCTACTCTTTTATTGACTATGAAGGCTACTCCATTTCTTCTGAGGGATTCTTGCCCGCAGTAGTATACCTGATGGTCCTCTGAATTAAATTCACCCATTCCTGTCCATTTTAGTTCGCTGATTCCTAAGATGTCGATGTTCAGTCTTGTCATCTCTTGTTTGACCACGTCCAGTTTGCCTTGATTCATGGATCTTACATTCCAGGTTCCTATGGAGAAAAAATCTTTACAGCATCGGACTTTCCTTTCACCACCAGATGCATCCACAGCTGAGCGTCCTTTCGGCTTTGGCCCAGTCGCTTCACTCTTTCTGGCGCTACTAGTACTAGCCCTCTGCTCTTCCCCAGTATCATATTGGACACCTTCCGACCTGAGGGGCTCATCTTCCAGCATCATATCTTTTTGCCTTTTAGTACTGTCCATGGGGTTTTCATGGCAAAGATACTGGAGTGGGTTGCCATTTCCTTCTCCAGTGGATCACATTTTGTCAGAACTCTCTGCTATGACCTGTCCATCTTGGGTGGCCCTGCACAGCATAGCTCATAACTTCATTGAGTTATGCAAGCCCCTTCGCCACGACAAGGCAGTAATCCATGAAGGAGAATGAACGCTTACAAGTTGGGAAATGGTGTAGAAGAATAGCAAAGGAATTACGCCATATGCATAATTGATATTGCTGAAATAATCTATGAAACAAAGTACCTGAATAAAATAATAGAACAATGCAAAACCTCCTTGTTCTGACACTAAACCTGTATGGAGTTCAGACTGATCCTGAAAAATCCAGCTATAGGTTTCTTTGAAATATGTGATGTGCTGCCCTCAGCATGATGCCCTTGATTGACAACAGTATATCAGTGTATCAGATGTATGACCCATGGATATCAGCATGATCTGCTATGGCCTGCACTTTTGCTATAAGCACTGCACTGTGCCAATTGTCAAAAGAGGGATCTATTACTTTCATGGCCTAGAGTTATTTAAAAGGAGCGAAATGTTGACATTTGATAATTCCCCTCCTAGGTCCTTCTTTTTTCCAGGATGGTTCTGATCGTATTACATTCTAGGTTTTTTGTTATGCACCTAATCTGGGTCTCTTGTTTTTTCTGAAAGGGCTATCAGTCAACAAAAGGGGAAGAAACCTATCCAAATAACATCTGTAGAAAATGAAGCTAGTGTTTTCAGCCTAAATACCTTTGGATTTGCAAAGGCAGCTTGTAGACAAAGGAGGCAGGAGTGAAATGCGCTGCGATAGATTTCTCCATTCATAATGACAGGAACGTCTCTCTCAATATTACTTAGCTAATGAAGGAATAGATCTGCTGTGACATTCCTAGGAGGCTCATTTTCTTGAGTACAGTAGTAAAAGTTAGCTGATGAATGACCTAAACTGCTTAATGCTTCTACTTATAACTCCTGAGCAGCAAGGCGTATCTTGGAGAGTACTGGAGGAGCTATCCTCAGGAGACCCCAGTGTCCTTGTAGGTTGTCAGAGTCAATGAGCCAGGTTTATTTCGAATGGCTCCTTAAATGAACATTTATTTTGTGCCAGTAACACGTTTTTGATTAACAGCTCCTTTTGACTAATTTGCTTCCCAAAACAGCCCAATAAAGGAGTCGTTTAAAACATAATTAAAAGCATGTTATTGCTAGTAGTTAATACTGATTAAAACGGGCATTAAGACAATTATCGCTGAAGGAAAGGAAGCACTTTGAGGTTCGTATGGAATCTATGCATGCCATTTCATCTATACTATACAGTGATGGGCTGCTTCCTAAGTTTCTCGGAGTTCTTGGTAGGAGTAACTTTCTCAAAATTTGCACACTACCTCTAGGGTTTTCCTTTTTTTTTATGATGTTATCCATTCAGTCTGTCCAACTTTTGGCGATTCTATGAGCCAGGTCTCTCTATACCTTCTGATCTTGCACTATTTCTTTGAGTTGTTCTGTGCTATGGATCTTGGACTCCCTGTTGACAAACAGCAACAGTTAATGTAGAGCTATTCCACTATCCTTACTCTTCCTCCATCCTGCAAAATTAGTGCTTTGTAAAACACCCAAAGAAGTCTGCAGGAACGAGAAATGGCTGGCCTATTTCCAAACTGGAAATGAAGGTAAGAGATACATTCTTGGTTCTTGTTTCAAACTGTTAAGCCATTGTGTTAATAAGGATTGTATCAATTTTATGAGACATTTTAGAATAACTTTAGAAGTCTTAAGTTTTTTTTGCCTCAATGACAGACTCATTTAGATTATGTCTGACTGACTAAATGTAACCAGCCCTGGATATGTGGATAACAACATGACATAAATATGACAAAAGTTGGGGTGATGGCTGAATCACTGTGCTTACATGAAAATAACAAAAGGTGTTTCTCTGAAATGACCTAATAGACAAATGAGCTGGCAATTGTTCATATGAGATACTATCAAAATTGATATATCCCTAATATACAAGGGTTTTTCCTTGCATCTCCTGTGATTTCACTGTTCTGCTTCTACTTCATCTAAACTGCACTAGAAATTTAGCTGAATCTTAGAGAAACTAAATCTGAGCCTTTATATTTTGTAAGTTTTTAAAAACACGCATCTTAGTTTTGTCAATTTATTGATGGTTGTGAATATGATCGTTTTTTCCTATATTTTAAAGAGACTTCCCTTCCCTGCCCTTTCCTCAACATTTTCCTTGGCTCCACTGGAGTTCATAACATTAAATTTATTGATACTGACAGCTTCATCACATGAGGTATAATATTATGAGATCATCAGCGGAATCATGCATTATCCCTAAAGCTAATCATATTAATTGACATTGGGCTTTCTCACTTTAAAAATAAAGTGAGAAATCTTCCTTCAAAAATTTTAGTATCAGGTAAACTAAATTCAAAGCTAATATAGATATTAGAAATATTTAGCACAGCCCTGATGATTAGACAGCAAATATGTGTTTTTTTTCGTAACATTTTGCCTACCCTATCTTGAATTTAAAAACCCTGTGAAGAAAAATACTTTGTGTTTTTAAGCAAGTAAATTATCAAAATTAAAGACTGTTTATCCCAAAAAGCTGTGCTATAGAAATCATTTTATATTTTGTTTACACTCTTCCATATAATGCTAGAATCAGAAGGGTTGATATTAGAGCAATTCCCTGTGAATAGAAAAAAACCCTGATACGGAATAGTAAAAATACTACCAATAACATTACTAATAGTCAAAATGAGTGCAATGCTTTTATATGTTATTCTTCTTTGAAGATGATTTTTGAAGACCGAAGCTTTGCAAGTTGGGAGGCTCCTGCTTCACTTTGTTGCTTGTCAGAGCTCTTGGCCTCTGCTGCCAATTTCTTCCTTCTGCAGAGAAAATGGAAGAGATTTGGATTTAATTTTAAGCCTAGACACAGACTGTAATTAGCTAAAAAGAAGGGCCATGCTAGCAAATCCTTGCAAACAGAGAGGTTGTTATCTTTAGCACATTTGTTTGGAAATAAGCTCCCTTGGAATCCAGTGGACTTAACCCAAAGAGAATTTAGACCAGACTTACAATGTCCTTTTTCCTTTTCTTTCTGAAACAGCTTTCTACTTTTTGTACAAATACTTCAAATCCATGATAAAGGCAACACTTAGATTACTTTTCCCCCACCCTCTTGTTTGGTTCAAATAAAATGAATCTACTTTCTAAATAAAAGCCCCACTCCAGTTGCTACCTGACCATCTAAAACATATGATGAACAATTGCAGGAATTGGGTATGTCTAGTCTAGCGAAAAGAAGGGCTAGGGGTGACATGTTAGCAGTGTTCCAATATTTGAAGGGCTGCCACAAAGAAGATGTGGTCAACCTATTCTCCAAAGCACCCGAAGGCAGGACAAGAAATAAAAGATGAAAATTTGTCAAAGACAAATCCAACCTAGAGCTACAATGAAATATCCTGACAGTGAGAACAATTAATCAGTGGAACGGCTTGCCTTCCGAAGTTGTGGATGCTCCATTGCTGGAGTTTTTAAAGAAGAAATTGGACAGCCATTTGTTCTGAATGGTATAGAGTCTCCTGCTTGAGCAGGGGGCTGGAATAGAAGACCTACAACTCTGCTATTCTCTTATTAAATGGAAGCAAGGCTGTGCTTTTGGAGACATTTGGAGTGTCATGCCTGTCATATTGGCTTCTTCATCTGACCACTTAAGTAATGATCTAAGAAAGAGAGACTTCTCTATGAGAATGGCAGTGAAGATCTGGCAAATCTAGTAATAGCTTTGCCTGGAAGATCATTGTTAAATTTACCAGGTTTGGATTTCACAGTCAGGAACTATATGTAAAGTTAAATTAGGACCTGGTGTATAATGTCCTTTGTATATAATAGGTTACCTGGTTGCTACAATCATTGCCTCGACTGTCAAATATCCTGCAGGCAGCCTTTATAAAATCACAACTATTGGGCTATGCCTTGCTTTCATATCAATTTATATCAAAATTTTATAAACAGGTAAAAGTAATTATTAAGATGGATTTTAGCTATGTTCAAGGATTTAGAAAGAAGGAGAATAACTTATACTAGTGAATCAGTCAGCATTTTTTTTTAAATGAAGTATAATGATTTAATAATAGTATTATGATTGACACAATTATTAATGTACAAAAAAGGATTGCTTGCCCACCTTACCACACAAAGTGTAATATGGAGGATGGAATGCTTCTTCCCTAAACTCTTAATATGGTATGACAACAATTATTGCTTAAAGATGTAAGCAATAAAAATGGTTGTTATGGCAAATCAATAAAAATGAAACTTGGAATCTACCATGATATGAAAAATGTTGAATATCTAGTGCACAGCATTCAGTAAAAAAAAAAAAAGCTAATTATTTGATATTGGGAAGATAGACTTAATTCAGATTAATAGATGTGGATTATAGATTCATTTTCCATTTACAATCTGGCACTTTACTGATGCAGTGGAAAGAATGATGAATATCATGCGGTGGATTCAAGGTTTAAATCATTTATTTAAAAATTAGGGTCAACACTTATTTGTTCTGGTACGTACTATATTTATTTGTGATTTCATTTTTTTCTGTCTGTTTTATCTTGTTCTTTTTTTCCATAAAAAGAATAAATAAAATCCCCCATACATTTAATAAAGCATAAACAAAACAAAACAAAACAAAACCTACAAGGGGAAATTAGATCTTTTCTTGAGCCCCGTAATTTCACTGTGACTTTTTTTTTTTTACAGCAATACTGTAAAAGACCTTTTGTCCTTGGAAATATTTGACACAAATATTCTGTTAAATATTTCCAGGGAGAGTTGAGTCAAGGAGTTGCCCCCACCATCCAGCTGCAGGAATTTAATGCATGTCCTACCAAAAGTAAACAGAAAAAAATCCCAGATAAAATGAGTGTAGTATGCCCCTTGCACAAATCCAATGACCACAAAAATGGGAGAACCCCTGCAATAACCCATAACTTTCATTTACAAATGAACATAAAACCCTCTCCAAGCCAACATTCTTTGAATATTACATCTGGGGGCATCTCAGTTGATGCTCTGTTCAGTTCTTTAAAGAGAAAACAGTAGACTGGTGGAACCAAAGGCTTACCAGGGACCTGAGGAGAAGAGTTGATGTGACCACTTCAGCCTGAAACCCCCAAAAAATCCCTCTCTATTTATACTTCCTAGAGGTCAAGCGAGGTCAACATTGATATAAGGAGAGACAAAGAATAACAGATTTTACTCACCCTGAGGCTATCCTCTATTGGTTTTAGACTAACCCAAACCCATCAGGAATAAACTTTAGAGGAAGGCAATTTCATGGGGTCACAGCAAAAAAAAAAAAAAAGAAAAAGAGAGAGAGAGAGAGATGTTACCAAGGCTTCTTTGTGCTGAAGTGGGGTCCGAGTGGGAACCTATGTGCTTGACTAAATTCTGTCCTTTCAGTTTTCTGGAATGCAAAAGCAGAAATATAGATATCTGTGGATTGCAAAAAAAAAAAGAGAGAGCTAAGAATATTGTTTAATATTAGAAATGGTTTTTCACTTCCTTTCATAATTTAAGGATGAGTTCATATTTCTGAAAATCTACATCCAACTTGCTTCCTATCTTCCTTTAATTTTTCTTAACTCTTTACCTAGTTACACTGTGATAAGAGAATGTTGTCGGAGCAAATATATGAATTCAGCTTGCTTCGCTAGTATTTTATTTGGAAAAAGAGGTACAAAAGCCATTGTTTTATTTTGGGGGAATGCTCAGGGTTTTCTTTTGTCACTAAAAATAAATCAATTGGAATAGAACAAAATAATATAGAATTTCATTTTCCCCCTGTATCATTTTTTGAACCCCAGTAAGTGCTAGATGACCAATGCCTCCAAATATGTAATTTCAGAAGCTGTTTCTGACATAAGTCATCTGAACAAGAAATTGAATAACAGGAAACCAGATGAGAATATATTTTAATACACTGAGAGAAGATGGCCTCTCTGTGTGTTTTACTTTGCAACTCTATTAATGCTTATAAGAATCACTGAAAAAAAGGGGGGAAAAAGAAATGTTTTACTGAGAGTCTTTTTAGCCCATTTATAAATGCAGCTTATTACTTTTATTATCTAATTTTAGGAGCTTTTCTTTTACAGGAAAACACAATTTTAACTGTAATGGGATAGCTTTTATGCCCAGAGAAAAAGAATAAGTTCTGTTATCTTTTCCTTGTCTTTTCTTTTTCTCTAACCTTATGCAGTAAAGACATGATTGAATACAATCCTAGACATACATATCATTATTAGGAATATACCCATCTCTGATACAATCTATTTTATTGTCTGCAGGACTGATTTACAGTTCAGCTAATTTCCCTACGGTTTTTAAAATCAGAAATATGTACAAAACACAATCCATGGAAATAGGAAGGGATCTAATTCTACTTGGTTTTAAGAGAATAATGCCCAGTATAAGATCCCACACAGAGAGTCAAACAAAAATTTACACTTGTGCAACTTTTCTACCAGTTTTGCAATATTTTAAAAATATTATAATCAGTTTGTATTACATGGAATATATTTCTTCCAATAATTTGGAACTATGACTACAGGTAGTCCTCAACTTATGACCACAATTGAGCCCAAAATTTCTTTGTTGTTAAATGAGTTTTCCCCTATTTTACAATGTTTCTTGCCATGGCTGTTAAGTGAATAACTGCAGTTATTAAATTAGTAATATGGTTGTTAAGTGAATTTGACTTCCCCCATTGAGTTTGCTTGTCAGAATTTCACAAAAGGTGATCACATGACCCTATGCAACCATCATAATTATGAACCAGTTGCCAAGCGTCTGAATTTTGATCATGTGACCAGGAGGATGCTGCAATGGTTGTAAGTGTGAAAAACGGTCGTAAGGGCCTTTTCCCCCCAGTACCATTGTATCTTTGAATGGTCATAAACCACTTTTTTCAGTATCATTGTCACTTGGATTGAAGTGACACTTCAGTCCGTGTAATATAAACTGACATGTGAGTCACTTTTTTCTGTGCCATTGTAATTTTGAACAGTCACTATAAATGAAGGCCTCTGTAAGTCAAGGACTACCTGCTTTTCATAACCTCATTCATCAACATTTTCATTTATGCATTGCTTCTTTACATTACAGCTGTCACAATTTCCAGTAGGAGCAAAAGGTTAGTTTCAACTCTTCATTTACCCCTGTTCAAAACCAACCCCACCCTGTTTAGCTGCGGGGTCTCTTCCATTTGTTGATCTGGTCCTAGCCTGAGGCACAGATGGGTTATATAAACTGAAACCATCTCCCTGTTTAAATTCGGCAGACAGACCTTTTCATTCTCTTTGCAGCTGAGGAACAATGCAAACATGTCACAAGCATGGCAGTTGATATGGGCATTGTTGTTGTAAAACAGCATTTCCAAAATCAGTTTCTAGGCCATCCATTTAAAACTTACTAGAAATCTTTCCTAGTTATGTGTATTTATTAGTGAGCAAAAATAAGCTGTTCTTATTTATGTAAGGGGTCATTACCAGTTACTATGTGTTCTTTATAGTCATTCAGTTAGTCCTAAAGTTGTAGTATGGTGGCTAATTTCCTGAACCGCAATAAAGAGGGAAAAACTTAAGCAATATGTCACCAGAGAGCAAAACACAACAAGGCAAATTGAAAAGAAAGCGAGCCTCTAAGCCAACCTTGCTTAGACGTGTTTATAGTGCTAGAATAATCCATTGGCTTCTAGCAGTTTTGATATAAACCTCTACAAATATACATATCGAGCCACAACCTTTCTGTAAAACAAATATTGACAAGAAACAATGCAATAATTGTGCTTTCCATCTGGTGCTCATTCTGCGCCGAGAAGAGAGGCAGCACTTCCCCTCGCTTTTTAAATCTTCCTCCAGACAAGACCGATCAAGAGTAAAGAAGATAACCAGCTTTTCAAGTGACAAAGACGATGATGTTTTTCCCTTCCTAGATACACACTAGAATTAGAGCGGAGGAAAATAACCCTCAAAACCTTTCAATTTTCAATATTAAGCAAAAAATCAAGAACACAAGGGCAGAACCTCAAACCGACACAAGGGAAGTCCAAAAATAATGTTAGAAAGTATTACTTCACAGAAAGAGAAGAGGAAGCTTGGAACCAACTTCCAGTGGAGATAGTGGATTAGTCAACAGTAACTGAGTTTAATCATGCTTGGGATAAACACATGTCCATCATCTGACAAAAATAAAAATAAAATAAAATTAAAAATATAAAATTAAAAATAATAAATAAGTTTAAACAACAACAACAACAAGAAGAAGAAGAAGTCTCATAGGGCAGACTCAAGAGACCATTAAGTTTTTTTTGACATCGGTTTTCTATATTTCTGTTTCAAACCTGAAATATTACATCATTAACATGGTCCTCCTCCCCTCCTTTAATAGTGCAGAAATACACTGAGCATTGTGATGCAATTAATCCCAAAAAGACTTTCTGTCACTCACATGATCCTTAACAATTAAAAGGCTAATAAATCTCTGTTAAAAAAAGAAATGGTAAGGAATTGTCCATCTCACTGTTTAATTAAATATAAAGCAATATTACAACTTAGTAACAGAAAACAAAAATACTAAATAGAATTTTCCATAGCATTGCACTTGTTTTTTATGGTCATAGTAATTTAAGACATTTTTTATGTTAATATTTTAAATATTATGTCCAGTAATGGAAAGGCATATATTAATGGAACGTTCATATAGAAAGTGGATTGTAAGCACTGTGAAAATAATGTAATAGTCAAAGGTCAGTATAGTTTCCTCAAAATCAAGTATTATTAAATTAACCTTATCTCATTAAAAAAATAGAAACTTTTTAGTAGACAATAGAAACGTTGTAAATATAATATATGATGACCTGACAATGGGCAGGTGAAAGCTGAAGACCACAAAATAAAGGCCTCCACACCCTTTTCTTTTATTACTCAAATGCTCAATTAAAACATTATCACCAGTCACAAATTTGAACAACTGGCTTCATGTATTGACTATAAATAATAGATATCAATTTCTGTATTAAAGAGAAAATGAAGGACATTTTTCTTACATTCGTAGTAAGGAGTATTATTCTATAAATCCTATTACAAAATTTTATATTATTCTGTTCATTAACTGTAATAAGAAATTCTGCATGTGCACCTATTGTTCAGAGAATGTACAAAATCTTGTGGTTGCACATGGTCAGGGCATATTTAATGAGTCTATATCATGACTAGGCAATATGCCTATTTCCTTTTTCATGGAGACTTCATTTCTTGGAGGATGCGTGTTATCTGCTTACATCTTAAATTTATTTATGTCTGTGAATATGCATGCATATTGTGTATGTGTGTATTTATATGCCTATGTGTTTAGACATTTCTAAATTTCTGTTTTCACTTTGTCATTATCAGGTACTGAGTTAATGAGAAAAAGAATTCAACAACTATAGAATCAGGCTGCAGCATAACAAAATTGACAGAGATGAAGGGGGTCTGTATGTCACCTCTATCATCTGTATATATATCCACAGCTTTGTGTTGGGTTATTTTTCAAGGGTGAAACGAGGTAAGACATGGTTGCCACAAGGAAGAGGGAGTCAAGCTGTTCTCCAGAGCACCTGAAGGCAGGACAAGAAGCAATGGATGGAAACTAATCAAGAAGAGAAGCAACCTAGAACTGAGGAGAAATTTTCTGACAGTCAGAACAATTAATCAGTGGAACAACCTGCCTCCAGAAGCTGTGAATGCTCCAACACTGGAAGTTTTTAAGAAGAGACTGGACAGCCATTTGTCTGAAATGGTATAGGGTTTCCTGCCTGAGCAGAGGATTGGACTAGATGACCTCCAAGGTCCCTTCCAACTCTATTATTATGATTATTATGATTGTGATGATTATGATTATTATTGATCATCACACAGTCAGCCAGATGTTCAGACTGGATTTGGCATTTTTGTCTACCTATCAAGTCCTTATCAAGGACCCTGGATAGGCAGATGTGGATGTTTGAATTGAAGGTATTACAGATATCGTCGCAGGATGGAAGCTGTTCTTAGTAAGGCCGCCTTTTACAATTGACTGATGGCAAATTTGGTGTCCAAGTGGTGCTCCTGTTGTTTTGGGATCGCACCCAAGGTGCCTATTGGTACTATTGGAACTACCTTTGCTGTCTTTCCCCACTGTCGTTCTATTTCTGTTTGTAGGTCTTTGTATTTTGTTATCTTCTCCAGTTCTTTCTCTTCTCTTCTGCTGTCTCCAGGCACTGCCACATCCACTATCCAGACTTTTCAAATCTTTCTTATTGACAATTGTTAAGTCTGGGGTGTTATGTGGCAGGTGCTTGTCTGTTTGAATTCTAAAGTCCCAGAGCAATTTAACATTTTCCTTTTCTATTAATAATAATAATAATAACAACAACAACAACAACAACAACAACAACAACAACAACAACAACAACAACAACAACAACAACAATAATAATAATAATAATAATAATAATAATAATAATAATAATAATAATAATAATAATAATAATAATAATAATAATAATAATAATAATAATAATAATAATAATAATAATAAAGTTGGAAGGGACCTTGGAGGTCATCGAGTCCAACCCCCTGCTCAGGCAGGAAACCCTATACCATTTCAGACAAATGGCTGTCCAGTCTCTTCTTAAAAACTTCCAGTGTTGGAGCATTCACCGCTTCTGGAGGCAGGTTGTTCCACTGGTTAATTGTTCTAACTGTCAGGAAGTTTCTCCTCAGTTCCAGGTTGCTTCTTTCCTTGACTAGTTTCCATCCATTACTTCTTGTCCTGCCCTCAGGCGCCTTGGAGAATAGCTTGACTCCCTCTTCTTTGTGGCAACCCCTGAGATATTGGAATACTGCTATCATGTCACCCCTAGTCCTTCTTTTCATTAAACTAGACATACCCAATTCCAGCAAACGTTCTTGATATGCTTTAGCCTCCAGTCCCCTAATCATCTTTGTTGCCCTTCTCTGCACTCTTTCTAGAGTCTCAACATCTTTTTTACATCGTGGTGACCAAAACTGGATGCAGTATTCCAAGTGTGGCCTTACCAAGGCATTGTAAAGTGGTATTAATACTTCATGTGATCTTGATTCTATCCCTCTGTTAATGCAGCCCAGCACTGTGTTGGCTTTTTTGGCAGCTGCAGCACACTGCTGGCTCATATTTAAGTGATTGTCCACTAGGACTCCGAGATCCCTCTCACAGTTACTACTATTGAGCAAGGTACCCCTATACTATACCTGTACATTTGGTTTTTCTTGCCTAAATGTAGAACCTTACTTTTTTCACCATTGAATTTCATTTTGTTAGATAGCGCCCAATGTTCAAGTCTGTCCAGGTCCTCCTGTATCTTAAGCCTGTCTTCTGGAGTGTTGGCTATTCCTGCCAGCTTGGTGTCATCCGCAAATTTGATGAGTTCCCCATCTATCCCCTCGTCCAAATCGTTGATGAAGATGTTGAAGAGCACTGGCCCCAGAACAGAGCCCTGGGGCACCCCACTGCACACTTCCCTCCATGTAGATGCGGTTCCATTGAGGACCACACGCTGAGTACGGCCGGTCAGCCAGCTACGAATCCATCTGGTGGTGATGCTGTCTAACCCACATTTTTCTATCTTATCAAGTAGTAGGTTGTGATCTACTTTATCAAATGCCTTAGTAGTAGTAGTAGTAGTATTGTCATTATCATTATTATAAGACCATTCCCAGCCTAAACCTAGCAGAAATCACTGACTTCTTTTATATTCCCCTAAAGACTGCAGAGTTAGCTACTTGTGCGAAATGTGGGCTACATGCTGAGAGGTCAAGGGCATTTAGGGTTTGTCAGCAGCTGATGCTGTTTCCATTTCCCAAGCAATGATGCATCTGCCATCCTTGTGAGATTAAGTACATCTGCATCACCGCATTTTGTGTCTCCTGTGACCTGGGGCATGGCAGATCTGAGTGCATTTCCTAACCCAGGTCTCATTAAGGGGAGAGAATGAGATTACCAATAAATGTGGTTGACAAAACGGCACATATTATGTCTCATTTGCATTAGTGGTAAAAATGGCTTCGGCCTGAAATTTCATAAGGCCGCTTCTTGTCATTTGTCATGCAAAGTAGCTCATAAGGAAAGGAGCTGATTATGAGGGTCCATTTTAAACTCTTGGATATACCATAATACTTCCTCTCATTCAGGTTATCAGCATCTTTCATCAGTGTGTTTGTGTTTCAAAGTCTCATGGTTTCAAGCAAAGGCTTTATCAGGTCAGTTTTCTGATATTTGTTAACATTATGAGATAGCAGACGTAATGCCATGGCTTGAAACATTTAGTATAAAAACCATCTTTCCAAAATAATTTGGATTATTTTTGCTTTCTTATAAAACAGAAAAAAGTCTTGTAAATGTCCTTTGGGTTATAAGTGTACTATTTAAATATTTCAGATGACTGAATGGCCTTTTGTTTTACCAGTTAATTTTCAACAATTTTAATGTGCTCACAGGATAATTTTGGAGGCTATATTGCTCCAACCATTTCCTGTAATGCTGCCCTATTAAAACTGACTGCAAGATTATTTTCTCAGGTTTTCTACAGCAATATTATATGCTGACATAATCTTTTATAGTAACTTCTAACCAACACTATTGCAATCGTTCTGTACCTCACAAGCATTTCTATTGAAATAAGTCATCTGACAATGGTCCTTTACAATATTGTCACCACAAAACAATTATACTATTTAAAGGTATACTATAGAAATATAGGAAAAAATTGAATCCCTGACCTTATTAGCCTGCCTTTTTAGATTTCTGTGCAGCAGAAGTTCCATTCTTTAAATATTTTTGCCTTACAATGTGGCTGTGAGTTAAGTAACTTGTGAATGGCAGATCTAATACCATTTGTGGTGCCTGGGCTCATTGCAAAGCATAAACTTATTGTGTATCATGACAATTAAGTCTTATTGATTCTTAAGTGGGATGGACAAGTTTAATTTGCCTTCTTCCTGATCCAAAATCTTTCCTGTAAATCCTCTATGTAGTCCAGGAAGACTGCCATATACCAAGAAGGATTTTAAAAGCCATGTTGTGGTACTTGCGTATGCCAAACACATTGGTCAAGGAGGAGAGGGTGTCAGTGACTGCTTGGTCTGCTCTCAAATCAGAATGACCATTGCAATCAAACTACAACTGGGCAATCATAGTAGGTGGATGGGAAGAGGGGAGACAATTTGAAAGAAAGATAATCTTTAGTTTAACAATTTGTTCTCCCTAGTGTTTCCCATCTCATATCTTTAAACATTATAAGGGCAGGTTTCATGTGTGCCTTATGTATTTATTTAAATAATATTTTATTTTCAAGATAATATGAATGAGTTGACCTCTAATTAGTTATCTTGCCCTATGTCTCTGATTAGACACATCGTGATTTGCTTAGAGTAATGTGCTCTACATGGGGCTGTCCTTGAAGACCAGCCAGAAGTCACAGCTGGTCCAGGATGCAGTGATATAGGCAATGAGGAGGAGGTCACATAATACGCATATGAGTCTACTGCTTTGCAAACTGCATTAATTAACCATTATTAATCTTCTGATTGCAGTTCAAAGTCTTTGTGATCACCATTAAAGCCCTTCATGGCATAGGAACTGGCTAAATCTGAGGGGCCACCTATTTCCAATTGTCTCTGTCCAGCATTCATTCATCCATTCATTCATTCATTCATTCATTCATTCATTCATTCATTCATTCATTCATTCATTCATTCATTCATTCATTCATTCATTCAATTTCTATGGCTGTCCATCTCAGCTAATGACTCTGGCAGTGTGATCAACTGGGCTCTAGGTTCTGTTGATTAAATGAAGTCATTTTCTGGTATCCAGGAAGTGTACCTGCCCTATTGCAGCACCTGAATCTGGATAATAGTTTCCCTCAAAGATATATGTGTCTCTCACTCTTAGGACATTTAAGACATTACCTAAAGAACTAGTTGTTCTCCCATGCTGTGTGTTAGGATGACTATGGAGCCCCCTTTAATTATCTTTGGTTTATAGTTGGTGTATTGTTCTTGTGGTCAGCCGTGACTCTTTTCTTTTTATATGCATTGTTTTCTTTTTATTTGTAAGCTGCCCACATTTTTCAAGGAGTCACGTGGCCTCCAAATTTGATAACTAAATAAATAACCCCCCTTAAAGTGACAAACATTGAGCTGCTGTGAAACCCAAAGATCCGATCACAAAATGGGTCAAGTACCTTGTGTATCCCTAGTTTTAGTTGCAAATAGAGATAAGAGGGAGGGGAAGATGCTTGTTCTGATCTACAGGAGAGGTGCAAAATTTGAGGCACCAAGTCTCATTGTTGTCCCTTGAAATTTTGCATAACTCCCCAAGTGCCTCTAAAAGTTATCACATAGCTGTAAGTAGACAGAAGGGGGAAATTATTAAGGTATAGGGAGTAATGATATTAACTGTGTATAATTAATTTCATTTAATTTTAATTAAACTCCAATTTAAATTAACATACTTTCAAAACAACTCGGCTCCTTCTTGCTGCTATATCTACCCTGCACACATGGAAGAATAGAGGTTCTAGCATACCACCCAAGCCCAAGTAGACTACTCAAGTACAGGTAGTCCTCAACTTAAGACCATAATTGAGCCCAACATTTCTGCTGCTTAGCAAGACATTTGTTAAATGTGTTTTGTCCCATTTTATACCTTTCTTGCCCCAGTCTTAAGTGAATTACTGCAGTTAATTAAGTTAGTAACACAGTTGTAAAATGAATCTGGCATCCTCATTGACATTGCTTGTCAGAGAGTCGCAAAAGGTGATCATATGACCCCTGGACACTGCAACCATCAAAAATACACGCCAGTTGCCCAATATCCAAATTTTGATTGTGTGACCATGGGGATGCTGCAACTGTCATAAGTGTGAAAAATGGTCATAAGTGAGTTTTTTCAGTGCTGTTGAAACTTCAAATGGAGACTAAAAGAATGGTTGTAAATCAAGGACTATCTGTACAAGATGCTTGCTTCTCTCCTTCAGCCAAAATCTACTTGGAATCTGGTTTCTTCTCCCTGGAAGAGAGTGCTATTAGTTACTCACTTTCATGAAATGGACAGAGATAAGAACCAGAGACACCATCCCTCAGAGAATATTTGGGGACTATGATAAGATTATCTCTATGTAAGAAATTGTGGGGAGGCTGCGAAAGAAATGGAAGAAAGCAAGTCCATTGGTAACTTGGTTACAAACGGCAAGAAACTCAAGAAGGAACATTTCAAATCATTCAAAGACAGTCCAGCTGAATGAGCTCATGAGAAATGAGGGTTGGAAAATTCCTTGAAGTTTCCAGGTTTCTGATTGTACCTGGCATATCTGTTATTATTAATTTTAGAATAATTGGTGATGAGTTATTTTTCTTATCTCATGTTTCTTTGGACTGCATCCTAGTTGGGCTTTGTCATGGAAGAGAATATTTCATTCAGAATTCTTGCCAATTCCTTTCCTTTCTTACGTACTACATTCTATTTTTTTAAAACATTATTCCAAACCTCAGAGTAGTTTTACAGAATGGGGACTTAAAAAACTGAGGAGTCAGCAACATTTGGGCAGGAACTGAATTATGTCAACTTCTTCAAGTGGAGGCAAAGCATTGCATCTAGGTTTAATTCTTTCCAAATGTAAGATAACCATATGTTAAAGCAGATAAATTCCATTGGCACAATGGAAAGTGATTTTTCTGTCCTCCTCAGAAATTCATATGTTCACATGCACACACCCACAATGCATCAGAATGCTGATCAATCATAGAAATAGTATGACAGAATAACATCAGAAGCTACATAGAAAGAGAGAAACTCTAGAATCACTCTGTCTTGTTTATTTATTTTTTCTTCCTGGCATTTTCCCACAGGTTGTTTGTTGTTGTTTTGTTTTTAATCCAACCAAGAACTGATCCATTTGTTCTGACAGAGCTGACCTATTGGCTTGTCACTCAAGCCTGATGTCACAAACTGAGAGAGAATGACAAGCCCAAAATTACCCAGCCAGCTTTCATGCTTGAGGCAGGAATAGAACTCACAGACTCCTGGTTTCTAGCCTAGTGCCTCAACCACTAGACCAAACTGGCTATTCCCTCTGTCTTGTTCATGAGTCTCAAAAAATACTTCTACCAAAGGAAACATATTTTTTTAATCCCTTATTTAACTTTGCTATTCAGATAAGAGCACCGTGTATTGAACAGGAGATTCCCAGTGGTTCCATCCATCCAAACTACCAGAAAATAATTTAAGTAGTCTTGAAAAAAATGGTTATCTCTAAGCCAAGAGACTTCTCTTTAATCACAGGTGAAGAAAACTCATGTGAACGGGTGGTAGATATTGTAAGCAGAACAGTGCATAAGATGAACCTGATGTGAAGAAAAAACAATTGAAAAGTTGCTTGAGGAGGAAGAGTTTCTTTCAAAAATAAACCCACAACTGAAAGGCAATATTTTACTAAGATAATAAAACTGTCCATCACTTCAATGACAGATATGACAAACAATGTACCTCTTGGTAAAAGAAGTATGAATATTATTGGACTTAACCCTTAAAGAGAATTTCACTGGGCGAAGAGAGGGATTTGTGTGTTCGTTCCGGCTTAGAACTGAGTAACTTACTCATCCAACAGCCATCCTTTGGTGCCACCGTCCTCTGAGAAAATGACACTTTTGAACTTCTAAACAGAAATATGACCTATATATTTATTTCCTCCACAAGGCAAATTTTAATAAGAAGAAAGCCTGCTGGACAAATAAACAGAATGAAAATATTGAAAAGACCTGCAGAAAAAGCAGTTTTGGGCTCCTCTAATTAGACCCTTCTGCCAAAAGGCACAGCCAGGGAATATGTCTCAACAATATGACAGGTTTTCTTTTTCTAATTCTCCACTGAACCTGACAGTAGAAAGAAACTTAATGCACACCCTTTTCTCATTGACTCTGTAGTTCCCGTCTTGTTTATGTGAACAAAGTGGCTAAATAATGCCCCTAGGAAAAGTGATTTTGCACTGAAATCTGCTAATACTGTGTGGTCTTTGCTTTCCTCCACAAATGCTGTGCGCTGAAAATAAGAACTGAGTAAGGAGAAACAACTGTAAGGAATCAGCGACATTCTAACCTCTATTATGGTCTGGGAATGCAACAAAGTGTTATTCACTATTTCGAAGTAAGCAAAAATATACAAATCCTCATAATGGGTCATTCTCTTGTATGGCAAGAAAAGGTGGCTTTCTTCCGGTATTTTGACTCTGACACAATGGGAGGAAAAAATGTTCTGCCCCCTGAGTCAAAACGTCATGCCTAGTGATCATATGGTATCACACTGGCAAGATAGACTATTGTTTCCCATGTGCCCAGTAGAGCTTGCTATCCCTTTCTTGTCTAAATTCCATGTCACTGTGATGCCTGAATACATCAGAACATGTAGTATAGCTTGCTTCTTTTCCAGTTGCTCCCCTTTACCAGTTTGAAAGGCTGCAAAGATAGGGGAGTTAGAACTCAACTTCAGATGGTGTTTCTAGAATACTCAATGCACTTGAAGGCTTTGGTTAAAAGTATATGGGTAAAATATGGACTCATTCCAAAAATGCAAATAGTGGCTGGCTGGTGAGGCAAAGTCTACAAGATACATGCACTTACTAGTCAGTCACCCACCCACAAATTGCCTATCTGCAATTTAATAGGCAAAGATAGTTTGAAAGAAAGTTGTAACTATCTGATTGCTACAAAGCAGCAGACAGAATAGAATAGAGCTGGAAGGAACCTTGGAGGTCTTCTAGTCCAGGGCTTTTCAACCTTTTCACAGATTGTACTACTTTTAGGACATGACAATATTTGAGTACCACCAGTGCTTAGCAAGGTGTCAAAAACTTGATGACAAAAAAAGGGGGGGATTTTGGGTTTTACTGATTAGATTCATTTGTTGTTATAGAAATGGCTAGTTTATAATATTATGGAAAAATAAAAAGTTGAGGTTCAATGTTAATGCTTCCTTCTACTGCAACAGAGGAAGTATGTTTTTTTTCCCTTCTCCCCCTCACTTTTCCCCCATTTTCCTCCCCACTGTGTCCTACTATTTGCTTTTGTATTTTTGTATTTTATTCTATAATCTAATAAAATATTACAAACTGTAGAAAAAAAGAAAAAAATTACCAGTTTTAATTTCTTCTGTGGCTGTTCCTTTGCTGAATCACTTTCCCTTTGCACTGACAAATGTATGGTGAATTTATCCATGTTTATTAATATGCACCACTACCAGCTAGTTCAGGGGTCTTCAAACTTGGCACTTTTAAGACTTGTGGACTTCAACTCCCAGAATTCCTCAGTCCTCATGGCTGGTTGAGGAATTCTGGGAGTTGAAGTCCACAGGTCTTAAAGTTGCTAAGTTTGTATCCTGTACCCAATCCCTTCCCTGTACCCTTAAAGACACAGGAATCAAGTGCAAAGCAAGAAAATAGAAACACAAACTCCGTTTTTTCCCCTCTTTAAGCTGCCTCAGGCGTGTCACGTGTCACAATGTTGCAATTCTGGACTGAAAGGCTCCGGCAATTGCAAAAAGCTTTAGCTTTAAATTAAGCCAGTTTACCTTCAAAGGAAACTTTCTAAAAGCCACAGACAGACTCAATTAAAGGGGGTAAAACTAATTACATTTGTTTAAGGGGATTAAACCTTTCCTGTTGTCTTTTTTCCCTTTCCCCCACCCAAACCACGTTCTTTTATAGCGTCTCCTCTCTTCCCGCCCTGCTGCTTCTGGAAGCACCAATCACCTGGAGCCAATCAGCTGGAGCCCTGCCGGCTCCTGGGGCTTCTGCCGAGCCCAGGCAGTCCTGCAGCTGCAGCTGCAGCTTCCTCTCCCTCAGGCTTGGCTTGCTTTGGCTCATTCCCCTCCCCTGCTACACTTGGCTAGCAATCACGTACCACCTGCCATGTGGCAAAGTACCACAAGTGGTATGCGTACCACCGGTTGAAAAGCCCTGTTCTAGTCCAACCTCCTGCTTCAGCAGGAGAACCTATACCATTTCAGACAAGTGACTGTCCAGTCTCCTCTTAAAATCTCCAGGGATGGAGCGCCCATGACTTCTGGAGGCAAGCTATTCCACTGGTTAATTATCCTTACGGTTAGGAAGTTTTTCCTTAATTCCAGGTTGCTTCTCTCTTTGGTCAATTTCCAACCATTGTTTCTTGCCCTGCCCTCTGGTGCTTTGGAGAATAGTTTGATGCCCTCTTCTTTGTGGCAGCCCTTCAAATACTGGAATACTGCTATCATGTCGACCCTGTTTCTTCTTTTCTTTAGACTAGCCAAACCCAAGTCCTGTAGCCGTTCTTCATATGTTTTAGTCTCCAGGCCTTTAATCATTTTAGTTGCTCTTCTCTGAACCTTTTCCAGGGTCTCAGCATCTTTTTTGTAGTATGGTGACCAAAGCCGGTTGCAGTATTCTGGGTGTGGCCTCACTAGAGTTTTATAAAGCGGTACTAATACTTCATGTGAACTTGATTCTATGGCTCTGTTTATACAACCCAGGATTGTATTAGCTTTTTGGCTGCTGCTGCACACTGATGGCTCATAGTCAAGTGATTGTCCAGTAGGACTCCAAGGTCCCACTCACAGTTGCTGTTTTTGGCCAGGTCACACCTAAACTGTACTTAAACCTTTGATGTTTACTGCCTAAATGTAAAACTTTGCTTTTCTCCACATTAAAACTCATTTTGTTGGATAGGGCCCATTGTTCAAGTTTGTCAAGATCTTTTTGGATCCTGAACTTGTCTTCTGGGGTGTTGGCTATTCCTGCCAGTTTGGTGTCATCTGCAAATTTGATAAGTTCCCCTTCTATTCCCTCATCTAAGTCATTAATGAAGATATTGAAGAGTACTGGGCCTAAGACAGAGCTTTGTGGTACCCCACTGCTTACTTCTCTCTATGTGGATGTAGTACCATTGAGGACTACTCGCTGAGTATGGTTTGTCAGCCAGCTACAGATTCATCTGATGGTGTTGTTGTTTATCCCACCTTTTTCTAGTTTACTAAGCAGCAGGTTGTGGTCTACTTTGTCAAATGACTTACTGAAGTCTAAATATACTATGTCCATAGCATTTTGCTGGTCTACTAATTTAGACACTTTATCAAATAATGAAATAAGATTGTTTTGGCATGATCTGTTTTAGACAAACCCATGCTGGCTACTGGTTATAATTTGTTTGCTTCTAGTTGTTTGCAGTTGTTTTTTATTATCTTTTCTAGGATCTTCCCAGGTATTGATGTTAGACTGATTGGTCTGTAGTTTCCTGGGTCTGTTTCCCCCCTCCTTTCTTGAAGATGGGAACCACATCAGCCCTTTTCCAATCTTCAGATACGTCCCTGGTGCTCCAGAATTTATGATAGTTAAAGTACAGTGGTTCTGAGATAACATCTGCCAGCTCCTTCAGAACTCTGGGATGTAATCTGTCGGGTCCTGGTGATTTATCTTCATCAAGGTCGGATTGGTGTTCTCTTATCGTTTTCTTGCTTATTTTAATTTTTATTTCTAGTTTGTCTTTTGCAGTAGTTTTTTTTTTGTATGTTGGGCTCTAATTTCTTTTTGTGTGATGCCTGATGCAAAGAATGAGTTAAGCAGCTCTGCTTTCTCCCTACTGTCTGTTACTTCCTTGCCATCTTCTCTCTTTAGTGGACCTACAGTTTCTTTGACTTTTTTCTTGTTATTTATATGTTGAAAGAAACTTTTTTGTTGTCTGTCCCTCTTTCCATTTTTTGTACTTGTCCTTTTTGTCTTTCAGTTTGTCAGAGAGAGCTTTGTGCATGCTGGTTTCTTCTTGAATTTCTTGTTTTTATTTTTCAGTGGTATTGTGCTGAACTGGGCTTTTATGATCATATTTTTCAGAGTTTCCTTTGCTTCTTGCATTGTTTTCCCCTTTAGGATTTTCATCCATGGAATCTTTCCTAGGTTCTCTCTGAGTTTGTTAAAATCAACTCTTTTGAAGTTTAAGACATTGGTTGAATTACTTTCTGTTGCTTGTGTTTACGTTATATTGAATTCCAGTATGACATGGTCACTTTCCCCCAAGGTTCCGGCAACTTCAACTCCCTCTATCACTTCTCTATTAGTAAGAATTAGGTCCAGTATAGCTTTACTTCTAGTTCTCTCCTCTACCTTTTGGGTGACAAAATTGTTGGCTAGGTTGGTTAGGAATCTGTTTGATCTCCCACTCGCTGCAGAGTTTGTCTCCCAGCTGATATCTGGGTAGTTGAAGTCTCCCATTATTACTGTGGTGTGCTTCCTACATACATTTGTTAACTGGTTGGCAAAGAGTCCATCTATTTCTTCTGATTGGTTGGGTGGCCTGTAGTATACCCCTATGGTAATGTCACTTTCCCCCCCTTTTATATTGACCCATATAGATTCTGGAGGGCTTTTATCTTTGATCATGTGCATTTCTATAGATATGTAGCATTCTCTTACATATAGTGCAATTCCTCCTCCTCTTTTTGTAGTTCTGTTTCTTTTGAACAATTTGTATCCATCCATCAGTCCATTCCAGCCATTGGTTTCATCCCACCAGGTTTCTGTAATGCCAACTATGTCATACCAACCCTTGTGTTCTATTGCTTCTAGTTCACTCTGTTTGTTCCCCAGGCTTTGAGCATTTGTATATAAGCATTTAAGACTTTTATGTCTGTCCGTGGGTATGTTTCCTGGATCTCCTGATTGTTGTTTGATTTTTTCTTTTTTCTCATCACTCCCTACTTCTTTGTTTGATTTGTTTTCTTGGGATTTATGATTAGTTTTGTGTTCTGGAGATTCTAATGATTGGTCACCCTTCCTCCTTGATTTTAGTTTAAAGCCCTTCTAATGAGTTGGGCCTTACACTTCATTCCTTCTGAATAAGAATTACACCAATAGTCAAATCCAACTGGAAGATAGAAATCTAGACTATTTAAGAATACTTCTCCTCTCCTCTCCCCTCTCCCCTCTCCCCTCCCCTCCCCTCCCCTCCCCTCCTCTCCTCTCCTCTCTTCTCCTTTCCTTCTCTTTTATTTCTAAATTGTTTAATATACAGTTTAACAATGTGGACAGATTTTCTTTTTCTGGAGTAAAAATACTAAGAAACCAATTGGGTTTATTTATCACATAGAAGTATCTCACTGATTCAGTAAGAAGGCGTATAATCAGATTAATAGAAGTGGCAAAGCTGCAACTCAGTTAAGCATTTGCTTTGCATGTTGAGTCCCCAGTATTTCCAGAGAAAGCTAGAAACTCCTGCTTGAATGACCAGAAAGTTCCTGCCTCCAACATCAACAATATTAAGGCAGATAAATCATTGATTTGATTCAACAGAACACAGGTTCCTGTCCTTCTTCACTTTTGTACCAGGGAGTGAATAATCTTATAATGCTATCCATACTCCATCTAGTATTCATTGTTTAAACAAATTTTCATGACATAATTGCATGGGTACAGATGATTCTGAGGAGAGTCAGTCACCATAAGCTTCACAATGTCTTACAGCCATCAACATAGTTATCAGAAATGATTGTGGAGACATCACCAGGAGCATAAGATGGAAGGTAGCAGGCTAATCAAAGCGATATTTCCAAGGTATAATATTCAGCTTTGTTCCCAAGCAGTTAAACAATGTTTACTTAACTTCATCCCATATTTTGTAGACAGCACAGTAGGCAATGAAAATGCAGGAGGAAAATGAAAGATGGGGGGAGGGTGTGTGGAATGGGCACAATGAGAGCGATCTTTAGTTCCAATGTATTCCAGTTTTAGCAGTTCTTTGTGCATCTCACCATTATCGGATGCATTTACTGATGCTTCTATACGGTGTGAATAAATTCGTGGTATTGTTAGATTCTCCCTCAAAAAAGGTTGTAAAATGCCATTATCGACAATTAATTCAAGGCCTAAGTAGGTAGAGTAGGGATTTACAGAATTATGACAATGGTATTCAAATATAGAGCTTTTTAACATTCATATTGTACTGTGTTTTTTAATCTAGGGGAAATGTTAATATATATTGCAATTCCATGTATGATATGCCATACATGCCATAAACAAACAAACAAACAAACAAACAAACAAATAAATACAGAATTATTATTCCTTGGAAGGAAAAAAACCTTTACATATAGGCAATATATTGAAGTCCTGAAACCTTTCAGGTCCTCTAGTTACGTTAATATTGAGTGCTATTGGAAAATATATAGTTTACTCTGGCAGTGGGATAGCTGATAAAAGCATGTCATTGGCAGCGCTTCATAATTCCCTTAAAAACACTGAACACTAGTTTACCCCTCAGACTGAAATAGTATTATTAATGACAAAGATGAACAGAAATACAAATGAAGCAGCCTGGAGAACTATGTTCCACAAAACTATAGTTGTATAATTTGTTTCATTTTTTTTTCTTATTAGCTTAGTGATGCTTGGGTTTGATCTAAAGCATAATTTTTCAAGCTTCCAGACATAACCATTGAGAGAACTGGATGTGAAACATATGAGGTATTTAAGGCTTTTTCAACCTTTGTTGCTTAATCCCTTGATTAGAAATGTTAGTGTTCTCCTGGAAACTATCTATATGGAGCTGCTTAATAAATGATGTCTTCATGATCTTTTAACTTTAGTGACAATTTTGTTAGTCATAATACACTGCAGAAGAGAGCAACTCGGAAGCTGTCTGAGCCACTTTCAAACTTAAATTACCCACCATAAAGTGCAGAATAAAAAAAAAACATAAAGAGTTTCTTGTAATACAAAATTCATAGAGACAAAACTCTAATTTCCTGATGGATATATGATATTAATGTAATGGATACTTCAGTGTAGTTAAATTGCATTAAATGGTTATTCATGCTTGAATAAACTTCAAGAAAGTGAGTACTGGTTGAAATAGGATAATATTTTGTTCTGCTAAATTATATGTTAATTGGTATTTCCTGTGTTGTAAAAGGACTAAAAGGGCTTAATAAAATATATGCCAGAAATATTCAATTATTTCCTCCTCCTCCTCCTCCTCCTCCTCCTCCTCCTCCTCTCCCTCCTCCTCCTCTCTTCTTCTTCTCCTCTTCTCTTCTTCTCTTCTTCTTCTTCTTCTTCTTTTCTTCTTCTTCTTCTTCTTCTTTCTTCTTCTTCTTCTTCTTCTTCTTCTTCTTCTCTTTCTTCTTCTTCTTCTTCTTTTCTTCTTCTTCTTCTTCTTCTTCTCCTTCTCCCTCTCCCTCTCCCTCTCCCTCTCCTTCTCCTTCTCCTTCTCCTTCTCCTTCTCCTCCTCCTCCTCCTCCTCCTCCTCCTCCCAGATACTATGTTAATAGTTGAAACAATTTAAACATTCGTCGACATCTATTTTAAAATGGGTCTCTGGGTCCTTTAAAAACCAGTGGTCACAGTTGTCAGTTGTATGCAAGTTTGAAAGGCAGAGCCATATGCTTAAAAAATGTACAGCAGTCCCTGCCCATTTATTTGAAACTGTAGGAAGCAGTCACTTCCTAGGCCTATTGCTCATTGCCAAAATGTAAGAAAGAGGGCTATATCACAAAATTGCATGTTTTATACCACTATTTCAGCACGTAGCAGACATGTGGAATATTAATATTTGGCAGACAAAGGAGATAAATCTTTGTGGTTCATATAGAAGCACTGCATGAGTCAGCAAAGGATGGTGTTGGGTAGCCTTGATTAATACAGTATATGGTTACACATTTTCCAGTGATTATAATTCAGGCAATTAGTAAATGCAGTATTCCATTTTTATTTCTAGATATAGTGATCTTGTGGAGTTCCCACCCCATGTCTTTTTAAAAAAACCTTGATTTAAGGGGTGGCAGCATGGGAATATTTTTTATTGTTCTGTCAGGCAGCAAAATAATGTTGTCTATTTAGCCTTTGACAAACTGGGAAATTCTGGGATGCTTTGAGGGTTCTCAGGGATAGAAAAGGCTGTGTAGAAATCAAATAACTAGATGATGATATGATGATGATGGTGGTGGTGGTGGTGATGATGATGATGATATTGAACACTTAGGTCCTATTCCAATGGGTCCTTGATACCCTCAAAAAGACTTCTTCTCTATATAATAATTTTGATTGCTTGTGTGGCTGGATGCCTATGATTTTCTGCTGATTCTAGAATTACTACAAAATTTCATCTAAACTGATATTCTAAACCACATTATGGTTCTTGTAATTCTTTTAATGAACCAGTGATATTTATTACATGATAGATCTCTTTATATCATGTCACATTAAGCTGAATATTGAGCTTCTTATTCAGATGAAATATCTTAAGAGTTTGAATCAAAATAAAATAAATGTTACAGAGATGTTCAGATGGAGAATGAAACACCAAACCAGAGAATATGGTAGATACAATCTGAGAAATATTGTGTAAGTATATGAGACTTTGCTCTAGAAAGGCCCTGTTGAACTTTGTAGAAATGTAGAAGCACAAAGAGGATTATATTGGCAAAGTTCTAAAAAAATAAATCTGCCCTTTGTACTCCTGATTAACCAATGGGACAATTTAGCTATTATTATCTTTATGCTTAATGATAAAATACAAAAGGAAATAATATCTCTAGACTGCAAGTGTTAGAACTATCCATAAAAAAAATCATTCAAGGACAGAATAGGGGACAGCAAAGCATAATGGATAAAGAAGGAATTCAGAAGGTTTAATGACAAGTTATTATGGATGTTCCCTTTTCAAAAACATTTGGAACTTCAGTTTGAAGCAGGAAAAGAGTTGTGTATAATAAAACATAATTCTGAATATGCAGGTATATGCAACAAACTTTAATTATAATATTACATTTTTCTGCTAGGGATAAAGAAACTAATAACTAGCTCTGCTTTTTATGTGATTTTTAAAGGTCTTTTAAAGTGTACTTCACAGCTCAGCAAGCCCTCCAAACAGTGTGAATACTTTGTGGGTCTTTTTGTTAATGAGGACCCTTTCACCTCCAAACAAGATCACTATCCCAAGATTTTAATTAATTACTAAAGTTTAAAATAAATCAGATGAGGGTCCTGCTTGATAATCCTCCTAGGCTAGCTTTCATTCCTTCTCATGTGTAATACAGCCCACAGTAAGATTTAATTTTAGCCATAATTATGAAAAGTTTGAAATTAAATCTTACTCGGAATGTGTTCTCCATTAATATGGGAAAAAACTGATCTAGGGGGATTATCATGAAGGACATAAAAGATTTAATTTTTAACTTTTTAAATTAATTAAAACACAACAAAGGATTCTGTTTTGGAAGAGAAATAGCCATTGATGCACGAAGTGAAGACGACTGAGCAATATCGTGCCATGTTCAGAAGCTACACAAAATATGGAACACGAGACACAGAAGCTCGGTGTCAGCATTGTTGCCTTCATTACACCAAATATTTGTGTTCATTTTTTTGATCATTGATGCCCCCCATTCATCAGTATCTTGCCATCCTTCCAACTGCAACAGTCCCCAGAAATAGAGAGCATGTCATGATGTCTATTTACTTGCCTGTTCCCAGAATTGTTTATAGAAGAAAAATAAAAACATTGGTGGAAAAACAGCCCTTAAAAAAAAAAAAAAAAAAAAAAAAACCCAGGAAAACTTAGGTAGTATAAATATTTCCTTCTAAGCTTCATTTGCAATTTTTTTTCTTCAGTTTATTCTTCTAAAATATCAGAACACAGCTTGTTGGAGGGTGAAAAATGTTGGATGGCAACAAAAAAGCACAGATGAAAAATTTGGAATGTTTATTTTTATTTTTTTATTTTTTTTTCCTTATGCCTTCAAGTCAGCATTGACTCCTGGCAACTGCCTGGACAAGTCCTTGCAGTTTTCTGGGCAGCATTTTCAAAAGTGGTATGTTATTGTCAGTGGTGGGATTCAAATATGAGAACAACCAGTTCTCTCTGTGGATGCTGCTTCCGGAAGTCCATTCTGGGCCTGGGCAACAAAAAATTAGCTACTGGTTCTGCCAAACTAGTGCGAACTGGCTGAATCCCACTACTGGCTATTGTCTACGCCTACAACTTAGAAAGAGAATGACTAGCCCAAGATCATCCAGCTGGCTTTGTGCTCAAAAGGGGACTAGAACTCACAGTCTCCTGATTTCTAACCTGATGCCTTAACCGCTGCATCAAACTGGCTTTCAGCTTTCTTTCTTTTTTTTTTTCAACCACCATTTCCAACTACTGGTCTTTTTCTCTCTCTTATGTTGACTTCAACACTTACCCAGGAATAAATATTATCTTTGCTCTCTTTATTTGGGACCTGTCCCACTCTCTTCTAAATATCCTTACTGGGTTGGTGTGTTAGTAAGCCTCTTCTCTTCATTCTCAATTTTATTTATGACTATAGGTATAAGTCAATAATACCTGATTCATCACAGAAATTATTTTTTTCACACACAATATGATATTATTGAGCTACTGAGAGCTGATATGTAACAGTTTCTCATAGTTGATTTAGATTTTTTTGTTTTTGGCATGGGCTTAACATAGTCCACACTAACATTTGTCCAAAAAATTCTGCATGACTTCTATAGAAACCACTGCACCATGTTTTAGGATATACTCGGAGGATTCCATTGCTACTGAGATAGCACTGTCAGATTTTCAAAGTGATAAACTGGATCCAGAAAGTATCCTGTATATTTATTTGCCCATCAAGAAAAGGAATAACACTCTGGTCTATAGGAGGAAAATGTGTAATTTATTTAAAGCTGCTTGATTATAGGGCCTCCGTGTCCCTCTCACTGGCTGGGAGCCAAAACACACTCTGAAGTTACATTTGGAAATGACCTTTGCTCTATCATGGAGTGTTTTTCCTTAGCTTACTTGAAAATTCATCATGTTATTCCATTTTCTTCTCTTTATTTATTTCTTTTGCAAAGGCAGTCACCTTATTTCTTGGTAAGCATCGATTTTCATGGTCACAGTGGCTTCCAGCCAACATCCAATGTGGCATCTGAGGAATGCAGCAATGATTAGGCAGAACGGAGACCGCAAAACCATGCCACTGATGATCTATCAAACGCCAACATACAGACAAAAGAAAGCATGAAATATCTTCTAATGCCTTCATCCCTCTTCATCCCTGTGAGTCATATCTTCTCTGTTAACTTCCATTATTTCAAGTAGAGGACATCATGTAACGTACAAGAGTCTTTGTTCATGTGGAATGGTACTCAGGGGAAATACAACAGCACATACTCAAAGCAACAACTTGGAAACATGTTGAAAGCCATATTTCACCTTAATAGTAAATAAAAGACTCCCTGGCTAAATGCCCTCTGCTGTATTCCTATAGTATAAAGCTGAACGTATTTCACGAAAGTTGTACCACTTAACAATACTTGACATGTTTTGTTTTACTTACATCAAAGAATGTTATTATAGCTGACCTTTTGGGCATAATCATTTTCCCTTCTTCTTCTTCTTCTTCTTATCTAGCGCAGCCTAGTACTCCTATGTTCCCTCCATGGCATTTTTGTAACAATCATAATTAATTCACAGACTGAAACAAAGCCAGAAGGTTAAAAAAAAAATACTTGTGTTTTATACTCATTCTGTCCTGCTAATATCTTGTTTCCTTAGCTTAAAATATCACTTTGTCAGCTTGATATGTAACAGACAATAGAGGAAAATGTACTTTTGAAACCTGAATAAATCTTTTTAATTGATTTCCAGATATTAAATCTGTTTATAGGTTAGGATACATGTTGATGGACTATTGGGTACATAAGGATGAACAAACTGGAACCAAGAAGATTGGAAAAGAAATTGGGACCTTTATTTACATGAATTTTTATTTGTTGTTTATTTGTTGGAAAATTCATTACTGTACTTTGCCAAGGTCTGTCCTCTAGTTTCTTGAATTGTTTTTTCCCCCATCCATAATGATAATGTTTTCCATTTCTTTCTCAGAATGGTTTAAAATCTCTATAAAAATTCTTTTGGTGATGATTTTTTCCCTGTTATTTTATTATTCTGCTTTGTCAGAGAGTGTGGTTGTTGTTTTTTTTGCTTTCTCCATCAGTCAGCAGCCTTCTTGATTTCTGTATTTTTTTCATATGGAAAAGTCCCAAGAGAAGACCTCTTTCATTATGATTTCACTTGTTCCTTAGGGTGATCAAAAACTGATGAAAATATAATTCTGTCTTTCATTGATAATTGAGCTGCTTGCTCCCTTAAAACAATAAAAAGATAAGAATATCTAACTCATCTATGAGAGTTCTCCCAATATTTAATTTTTTCATTGGATTTTTTTTGTGACAGAGTTTGCTTCCAAACCTCATGAAAATAACTGAAAAAAGGTCAGTCCAGTCAGTTCTCTCTAATGCACACACAAAAAAAGGAATCATGCTATACAAAGGGCCAGTACTCTGATTTATTACCTTTTCTCAAAAGCTTTGGCTTCAACTTCTCTTCCTTCTCAAACTTTCCGAGTTCACTTTGGCTCCTTCTTCAGTGAAAAGTGGCCAATTGCTTTTTCTCATTTGATATCCCCCTAATGTTGGTGGTCATGGCCACTCCCAGATACCACATCAGCATGGCTTATTCAGGATATTTTGATACCTGAAGTGAAGAAGGAAAAGGCACAGCTTTGGATTCCATGTACGAATATCTTGTTGGGCAACTGGAACTTTCTTTAATTGCCCTGATGGAAGACCACCCTCTCTTTCTCTTTTGAAGAAAGACAACTGAGGAGGGTTGGCTTCAGCTGTCCTTCAGTTACTTATAGCCACTTCCAACATTTAACATCTGAACTGTTTACCCCTATTTTTGTTTAATGGTAGACTAGGTTTATCTATAGATTCAAACATCATCCTGCCGTGGACTGGGTTGTCATCCTTTTGCTCCATATTTCTCTGACCATCGTCTCCATTCTTTCCAAGTGTCCTCCTTCCTTCACTCTCCCTATTAAGGCATCTGTGGTTCTATCCCTTTGTTTCTTTGAATGAAAAGCTAACTGAAGTTAGCTTAGGTCCTATCACTTCTGACAACATTCCAAATATAAAAGCATTCTTAACAATCCTGTGATCTTTGAGGAGAAAGGAATAATATAATGGCTTCTTTCTGAAAGGCTAAATTGGGGTTGATTTTCAACTTTTATTCTATTTCATAGATGACAGAGCAGTTTTGGGGTGTCAGCCTGAGTGTGTGTGCTGCACGAGGGAAAAGCCCTTTGCAACCCCTACAAACTTCATAAAGTCTACCTTATTGTTCCCTGATTAATGGAGGCCAAGGAGTAATCTCTGATTAATGATTTACTTATCAGATTACATTGAATAACTGATTAAATCTTGTAGGCCTACTAACTATTAACTGATATAAACACAGACAGCAGTTAAGAGTACTAGCAATTATATCAGATTAGCCCCAGTTACATTAATGAGACTAATGTATGTGGATTGCTATCTGATGTAATATATGGCTTTTTATTAGTTAGCATAACCATGGTTTATGGGGGGGAAAACTTCAGTGATGTAGTGGCAAAGATTTTAAATTGTGATTAGCCAATGAAATTCTGAATTTCCATTAACATTAAAGCCTCATGTCCTTGAGATTTATAGTGTCCGAATATATCAATTGATTTATAGTCTAGTAATCCTTTTATCCTCATTTATGTGCAACATTACTCGATGTAAGTGCCAGAATGTCTCCATTAATCGAATTCTAGAGTGTTAGACTAAGAAACAGAGCTGAGAAACTTTCAGACTGTATTATAAATATACTTTGAAGTGGAAAAAAAGAAAAAAAGAAAATACTGCAATCATTGGTGCCCACTTGGAAAATACATACACTAATGGTGTTTATTCAAGCACCTCATGTTTAAGTACTAATAGCTGTTAAGAGTGGATATACTTATATATTCAGTTATGCACATTTAAATACTATGGATTTCGAGGCAAGAAGTTGAGAACTGGATTGTAGCCTTTGTTAACTGTTTGTCACAATAATCACCCGAGTGAGAGAAAAAATCTGGCATATCATTTTTAATTTTGTTATTTAATATAAATAATAAAGGAATCAAATAAACTGTAAAAGAAATAAGGTAAGGATCTTAGATGGTTTTTGACGACTGATCAGAACGTGTGAGCACCTTGGATGTCTTTGAATTACTACAAGGAATTGATGGAAGGAAGCTAAGTAATAACAGATGGAAATCATCTGACTATACTTCTGGTCACTATAATTCTAGGATGCTGCTGATGACCGTATATCATTATGTACTGACATCATATATAAATGTTGAAGTTATTTATGCAATAGTGATGGATAGCTAATGAGGTCTATAATAACTTTGAGACCCTAAGATAGATACAGATTCAGATATAGCCATCATTATTTAATATCTTTCTACTACTTACTGCTGTAAATAAAATGGGATTTTAATCAAAGCTGGATAGCTGTCCTTCTTCGTCTCTTCCTCCTCTTCTTCTTCATGAAGTGACAGTATTATTCTAGTTCTCTATTTGTCCATTGATCACTTTTACTGGAATTTCCTTTTAAAATAATCGGGATAAGATTAGAATACGGGATCTATCATCGTTAGTGTTAAAAAAAGAATTCTTCAATTCATTTGAAGATAGTGTTTTCTGTTTTTCAAGATACATGGACTCTTCTGAATAATTTTCTACTTTCAATTACTTACAAGCACTAGCAAATTCAATTTTAGGTGAAATATTATCATAATTGTAATCTACGGGTGGGCACAAGTCCTGAAGGGGATGCAGTGACTCAGCAGTTAAAGACACTGAAATTGTCAGCTGGAAAACTGACAATCCAGGTTCGAGACTCAAACGCCATGCGATGGGGTGAGCTCCTGTTACTTGTTGCAACTCCTGCCCATCTAGCAGTTTAAAAGCAAGGAAAGCACTCACAGCCACTTAATCTTGATAAATAAGTACCACTTCAGTGGGAAGGTAACAGCATTCCATGTGCCTTGATATATAGTTATGCTGGCCACATGACCACGGAAATGTCTTTGGACAATGCTGGCTCCCTCAGCTAAGAAACAGAGATGAGCACCACCCCCCTAGAGTCAGAAGCGACTGCAGAGGGGAAACCTGAGAGAAATATCATGATCGTTATCAAAACTATTTTGGCTTAAGGAGCAACTCTAAATTATGTTGAAACTTTTCATTGGCAACTTATAAATTTCCTTCCATTTTTCTTAAGTACTGACACAACCTCAAGTTACATTATCTATCTATCTATCTATCTATCTATCTATCTATCTATCTATCTATCTATCTATCTATCTATCTATCTATCTATCTATCTGTCTGTCTGTCTGTCTGTCTGTCTGTCTGTCTGTCTGTCTGTCTGTCTGTCTGTCTGTCTGACTGTCTGTCTGTCTGTCTGTCTGTGTCTGTCTGTCTGTCTGTCTGTCTGTCTATCGTCTATCGTCTATCGTCTATCGTCTATCGTCTATCGTCTATCGTCTATCGTCTATCGTCTATCGTCTATCGTCTATCGTCTATCGTCTATCGTCTATCGTCTATCGTCCATCTATTTTGGCAATGGTGGCACAGTGGTTAGAATGCAGTACTACTTCTGCTGAATGCTGACTGCCAGCAGTTGGGTAGTTCGAGTCTCACCAGCTCAATGTTGCCTCCATCCTTCCGAGGTTGGTAAAATGAGGACCCAGATTGTTGGGGGCAACATGCTGACTCTGTAAACTGCTTAGAGAGGGCTGTAAAGCACTATGAAGGGGTATATAAGTCTAAGTGCTATTGATATTGATATTGCTATCTGTCTATCATATATCTCATCTATTTAGATTATATAATTTTTTTTATATTTATATATATATATATAAGATTTAACAAATCCAAATAGTAGAATTCTGGAAGGTGAACACAGATAAAAACACAATAAAGTTATCCAAACTAACTGAAAAAATAAATAAAATAAAACCAAGTTGAGTATTCCTGCCAAATTTTACCAACATATCATATACATACCCATACTACAACTCCATTAACATTCTAACCACAATGTTTGGAAGAAAAGCCAGATTTTCACCACCCTTTGGAAGGCCAGCAGGATTAGAGCCATGTTAGAGAGAGGCTGTTCTAAGGCAGGCACCATGACAGAGAAGGCCTATTTCCTAGGATCTACCAGGTGACACTGGTTCACAAGAAGACCCAGAATATGCCTACTCTGCCAGATCTGGTGGAATGGATGAGAATAATCAGGAATAGACTTCCCTGAAGTAACACAGCCCCATGACATGTACAGTGTGGCTTTAAAACTGACAACCAGCACCTTGAATTGTATTCTGAGGCCTACAAGTGTAGCATATGTATCAGCTGTGTTATATGAACAGCCTGTGCTGTGCCCAATGCTGCACCTGCAGATTGCACCAACCGAAACTTCCAAATGGTCTTCAAGAGCAGTTCCATGTAGAGTGTATTGCAACAATCCAATCAGAAGGTGACTAGGGCATGAGTGGCCATCAGCAGGACTTCTTGATCTAGGAACACTCAATAATGGCATACAAGATGTCATGACTGTGCCTGCTCTTCCAGCAGGACCTGTGACTCTAGGAGAACTTTAGAATTGATAGAATGCTAACCCATTCAGGCATAATGATGGAAGATCACAGATACAGGGTGGGGGGGAGAGAGGTGTAAAATCCACAACCATTTAATCTTGTCAGACCCATCTGTGTCAGCAGTCCGCACATTGCATCCACATTATGAAAACATCAACTCCCCAAAGAGCCTTTTGCAACATAGATATATTAAGAGTTGTTTCTTGTAGGTTCCATCAGTTAACATTGCTAATGTCCAAGGATGATGAGAGTGGTAGGTGAAAAGAACTTGAGGCATTTAGATTTGGAGAAGGTTGTGCTTAAATCCTAAAGCACAGCACATCCCAAAGGCTTTGCATGTAGGCGTGCACACATAGAGAGACACACCTTTGAGTCAGTCTTGAATCCTTGTGACTACATGGCCAAGTCTCGGCAACATTTGCAGAAGTGGTTCGCTGCTGCTTTCAACCTAGGGCTAAGAAAATGACTAAAGTCACCCCGCTTGACTTTGTATGTAAGACAGGACTAGTGCTCACAATATCCTGATTTCTAGCCATTAACCATTGCCCTAAACTGGATATTTGATTTCACTTGATTTAAAATCTGGATTCAATAAAACTTTAAATAGGTAGATCAGGTCCGTAATTCTCTGATACCACCAGCGTTGAGTTCAAAAGGCAGAAACAAAGACTGGTACTTTCTCCTTCCATCCTCAATTGTAGATTCTATGCTCTAAAGGGTAAAACCATTTATTTACAAGGCGATGCTTTAGTCACAGCACTGGTAATTGTAATTGCACAATTGAAAATATAGTAGATAATGCAAAAATCACTAATTGCAACCAGTTCATCTTTAGAAAAAGACCATATTGGATAAAGAAATTGCTTATTCAGGGAAAACAAGTCATTTACATCTTGAGCATTCTTAACCAGTAGCTCATCACGAGGACCCTTCTACACCCCCCAGAGCAACTGGTGGGCTGATGGAAAGGCCCCCATGCTGCCTTTAAATCACATATGTGGCACGGGAAACAGAACAGCTATTAAAATATATTTATTATTCATTATTAGAAAATTGCCTACATGTGGTGTTCTAGAAAGCAGAAACTTACATTTTTGTTGACTCATTAAAAGTCCGTAATGTGATGTCCTGCAAAACCCAAATTTGTATTTATAGCCTTAATTTTAAAACTCCATTTGAGCAATTATCTGGGAGCATTAAATGAAGAAGGGGCAGGGGGAGAAAAAAAAAGGTAACATAATGATGGCACAATTTGCCTAGCAAACCAGCTTTTTTGTATCCCCAGAATCACCAGAAAAGAATTTGATTTAATCCTGAAAATCATAGGTGAGCTATGATTAGTAAGCTGTGCTACTACTGTCAATGTGTTAATAAATTGTTGTTTTGTATGCACCGTGCATTCCAATTTTCTGTTTAGTAAACACTTAACACTCTAAGGTCTGCCAGGAAATCAGATGATATGAAACCAATTTAGCAACTTAATTTGTATTATGTTATGCAATGCTACATCCTGTAGCAGATACCAAACACAGCCACTGATGATTTCTTATCAAGATATTCTAGTTTTCATCAGTTTGCTAATGGTGTAGGAGGTTTTAGGAAAGGGACAATGGGTGAGGAAAGAGGCAATGTAAAAATGATAGACAGTGCATTCAGCATCTAAGCTGGAGAAGACTTTTTTCTAATGTAATGAACTGGAATGATCATTTTAGCCTTCTGTCTTGCCCTTCAAATACCTGTTTCCTTTCTGTTGGCTACTTCTGACAAACGTTATGAATCTATTGTCTTTTTACCCATGTTTTTTTTTTAACAAAACCAGAAAATTAAAGAAATAGAAAAAAAGAAAAGGGAAAGAGATGAGATTAAGAGTGCAAAAAGGAAAAGCGAGTAAAAAATAGAAAAGGAGTAACTTCCCACTTTCTTCAGTACAGGTACAAATATAACATACAGTAATCTCTTACTCTAAGATTAAAATACTACACAGTATTTCCATAATCACAAACAGTTCTAATCATCAAATCTCAAAATTAAAGTTTCATTTCTTTTAGTTTCAAGCAATATATATATATATATATATATATATATATATCATCACCATCCATTCTTCCATTGTGGGAATCTGTAAATCCTTCCATCTCTGTGCATACAAAAGTCTTATTATTTACTACTATATATATGCTATATTTATTATATATAAAACAAAGTCTCAGGGTTTTTCCCCCAAGCTGTTTATCCATCAAACCAAGAGAAAAATGTACTGGTTTTAATTGTACATTCATTCCAAGAATTCTCTGTATGTATCTCATCCCAATATTTCTTTGCTGTCTTACATGTCCATCAAAGATGATAAAAAGTACCTCCAGATTGATTATATTTTCAGCATCTATTTGGCACACCTTTATACATCATTTACAATTTATGCAGTGTTAAATGCCAGTGATACATCATCTTATAAAAGTTCTCTTTCACGTTATTATTCAATGTACATTTCAATCCTTTACTCCACACATTCTCCCATTGATCAGGCATCATATTATCTCCCAGGTTTCTTTTGCCCATTTAATCATACAGTCTTTAATATATTTATCTTCCATATTCATTTACAATAATAGTTTATACATCTTAGCACTAAGTAATATGCTCATCATTGGTATACAGATCCCATTCAAAATCAGTTTTCTTATTTGTAAAATTGAAATTCTAAAGTTTAAACCTTTTTGACTACTGAGCATAAGCAAACAATTGATGTTCTACCTGTGTTCTTCAGAATGTTCTCAGGGCAACTTGCAGTGTTTGTGGCAGAGGAAAAAAATGAAGAAATTGCAGGTAGAGAGCTTCTAGCCAATGAAAGAGGATGCATAGGGCATACAAGCCTAAAGAACCCATCTGATGGCGATGAAGAAAAAGGAGGCAGCAAACGAACCATTTCTCCTTTCTTGATTCCACACACGGCAACTGGCATGTACTTTTGATGGTTGCAGCATCCCAGGGTCATGTGATTGTCTTTTGCAACCTGCTAACAAGCAAAGTCAATGGAGAAATAAGATTCATTTAACAACTGCAGTGATTCCCTTAACAGCTGTGGCAAGAAAGATCATAAAATGGGGCAAAACTCACCTAACAACTGTCTTGCTTAGCAACAAAATTTTGGGCACAATTGTGGTCATAAGTTGAGGACTACCTGTATGGGCTGTCTCTTACACTACCACTACTACCGTTGAGAAAACATACCGCTGACACTTTCCGGCTTTATAACCAGACTGAGAGTTTAGAATATTAGTTACTCAAAAGAAAATTTCCTGCTGTTTCCTCAATTCCAAGATTGCTAATTCTTCTTCATCACCATCAGGCAGGAGGCTAAGTAGCGTCACCATGGGTTCTCCATAGAGAGATGGGGGGAGAGGGCTGAAGGCGGCTGAAGGCTGGTACAGTGGCCAGAACTTCAAGCAAAAGTTTTCATTTCATTTCTTGCCACCGACATGGGTGAAGGAGACCCAAACAAGCCTCGGGGGAACATGTCCTTGTACACATATTTCATGCAAATGTATCGTGAAGAACATAAGAAACAACATCCGGACTCCTCGGTCAATTATATTTTAGATTTTGCTGAGAAAGTGAAGTTGAGTGCAACTTGATGTTGGCTCTCAGTATTAAACACTGCATAGAAATATGTGTAGATAAAGTGATTCTCTGAGAAGGGATCTATATTCTAATGTACAAGTAGTACTGTTGGATTTTTCTTGAAAGTAGATATTGTTATATGTTCTGGTATATTTTATGGTTCTTAATTTTGAGCAAAGTAAACAGTTACATACTCAACCTTAAAAAAAAAAAATACATGCCAGTTGCCAAACATCCAAAGTTTGATCATGTGACCACGGGGATGCAGCAACCGTTGTAAGTGTGAAAAGATCACAAGTGTCACTTTTTTCTATGCTGTTGTAACTTCAAATGGTCACTAAACAAATGGTTGTAAGTCAAAGACCACCTGTAGTTGAAGTGAAATGTACTTGTGTTTGGTATAAATATAAAAACAACTGTTTAATAAACTAACAACTGTTAGATAGATAGATAGATGATAGATAGATAGATAGATAGATAGATAGATAGATAGATAGATAGATAGATAGATAGATACAGAGATACAGATACAGATACAGATACAGATACAGATACAGATACAGATACAGATACAGATACAGATACAGATACAGATACATATACAATACAGATATAGACAGTGCTTTTTTTGTAAAAAAAAAAAAAAAAGGTGCCGGAACTCACACATGTCATACAACCCACTTTGCCTACCCTACAAGGTTCCATCTAAAAAAGGTGCTGGAACTCCGTTCTGAGTGTTCTATGAGAAAAAAAGCCCTGGATATAGATATAGATACAGATATACAGATATAGATGATATAGATATAGATGATATAGATATAGATATAGATATAGATATAGATATAGATATAGATATCATAGATATCATAGATATCACATATTGTATTGATGTATAACACACATGCGTGCACACACGCGTGCACACACACACACACATGTTATATTGTAATATATAACAATTTTTATATCCAACAGAATTATAGAAAATTGTCTTACACTGAGACTATTGGTCTGTCTCAGTGTTTTTTAAGAGCTCTTCTTAAAGATGTCTGGGGAATTTTGGGAGTTGTGCTTACAAATGTTAAGGTTTACAGTATTTTAATTTCCAAATCTGAATTCTACTGTGACAATGGTGATGGTCTAAATACCAACCTGGTACACAATGTACCCAGCCTGGTACACTGAACAATAAATGTACAGCATTTCTATACAATTCTAAAAGTCATAATGAATACATAGCACCAACCATCTTTGATAATAGAATCAGTCTCTTTAGCTGCATGTTAACTTTGAAAAGTGTTAAGCACATTAATGAATCCTGTAAAATTATGTGGTACATTTTCTAGAGCATTTGCTATCAAAAAGGAGTAAGTTTTTTTTTTTTTTAAAGACATGGACTTTTGTCAAGAGAATGTACTGTTGATGTAAAACAATCTCAGACAGGGACGTAAAAATATGGTTTTTCTCCATGTTCTCCTCTGAAGCTCAAACGTTTGGTTTTATCATATAATTGAAAGGCTGATGGAAAGCTGTCTTGTCCTGTTGTATAACAGAAGTAATATATACATTACTACACTGTTTTATCTATCCCGGGAGCTTATGACAAGCTCCTCAAGGATTTTATTAACACTTCTGTACTTGCTGCTTTGTTACCATGTGTACAGAAAATATTCAGGTATAAAACTGGATAATCTATGTCCCTTTGGAATCAAACGTCACTTTGACATAATATTTTTCCATAGGAAATCATTTCTTGAATAATGTTTGCCCTGATACATTTCCATTATAATTATATCTGACTAGCACTATGAAGTTTTGATAATTTAAAGGTATTCTCTGATCTGACAGCTCTTCTATAGTGAATTATGCATCTTTGGCTCTTAAATAGTTCTGCTGGCATGAGACAAGCTGGGATGAAGTTGTCTTTCTAAAATAATTGTTCCATGGAGCATCCATTATACCTTCAGAAAAAAATGCATTACTTCAACAAATTACAGACTAGCCTATAATGGGTATTTTTGATAGCTATTAGGATTTTTTTTCTCTTAGGAGATAGGAAAAAAAAATAGAAACCTGAATGGTAAAATGCATATTGATATCACTATGTTATGTCTTGTAAATTTCAACACTCTCTACACTTTTATTTTAAAGCCTAACATGATTGCTAATCACAGTAATGTGTGTCTGTGTGCATAAAGTGTGTGTGTGTGTGTGTGTGTGTGTGTGTGTATGCTTATGTGTGCACTTTCCCCCAGAATCACAGCATCAGAAATTAAATCTTTACTGAAGGCTTCTTGAATTGTTCTGGTACATACCTTGTTTATTGTTGTTGTATTTTGTTATTGTTTTTTTGCACATAAATGAATATGATATGCTTTTCTTAGTTATGGTTCAGTAATATTGACAAATTTAACTTCTTATAGGCTATGCTCTCTTCTTTGCTCATGGGGCAGTAAATGGTCATGGGTGATTAAATATGTAGCCCTGCATGGGAGAGAGATCAAGGTTTTGAAGTGATGTAAAATGCATATTATCTGTAGGAGTCTGTAAAGCAGCGTAATATTGAGAAAAACAATTATTTATTTTTCCTTTTGCAAAAGTTACTATTTGTTTCAGAGGGTAAATGTTATGTTGGGCTTGGGTTCCTTCTCATTAATCCACTTATTGTGATATGGAAGTACTACAATAACCATTGAGGTAGCCGTGTACAAGAGTATGGTTCTGGCCACTTTGCTATATAGAAGCAAGAGTTAGTTAAAGAACAAAAAACAACAACCAATCAATGAAGTGGTGCATGAACATAGTGGAAGCAAACATGGTTTGTAAGGATAGAAAGATATGGAGAGATGTAACAAATGGGGTTGTTGAAAACCAGTTTGGTCTAACCTCTCCTCTCCTCTCCTCTCCTCTCCTCTCCTCTCCTCTCCTCTCTCTCTCCTCTCCTCTCCTCTCCTCTCCTCTCCTCTCCTCTCCTCTCTTTTCCTTTCTCCCCTTCCTCCTCCCCTTCCCCCTTCCATTCTTTTCCCTTCCCATTTAGAAACACATAGATAGAATACCAAGAGAGGGAGGGGGGATAGTTTAAATTTCTTGTATGATTTCTCCCAAATTTTCTAGTAAAGCAGCCAGTGTGCTTCAATACTTTGTCTATACTGTAGAGCTATAATTATTACATAATATATCAAGAAGACTCTCTAGAGATAACATCATAGGAGATTATAGGCTGTTTTGGAAAGCCATTAAGGATCTATTAGTTGCCAAAGAGTTCATCCATAATTTCACCTAATGTCCTCTCTAGAGCTTCCCATCGTTATCTTATGTTATATAGCAATGATAATTCAGAGTGTTCAGGCGCCTCTTCAGACAATTCATAGAACATTTGTGCTTTGTTCTCTAAGGTGAATGATTATTTTACTGAAGATGCTAGTTAGAAATATCCTGCACTTAGAAATTTCTTCCCCTTTTCCTCCTACAACATTTCTTTTACAAGCATTTCAGAAATATTAATTTTAGCTGAACCTGTAGTGGAATTATTTTCTGATGAGCACAAACCTTAACAAGAAACAGACATCACGAAACTACTATGTTCCAAGTGAAATTGTAGTACAGTAGTACAGTACAGTTAATGAGTTCCTGGATATTAAGGGATATTATGTGGCTCTACTTTAGTGTAGTATTTTCAATGCTATAGGTAATACATATGTGTGAGCAGTGTGGTGGCCTAGAGGTGGAGCTCTCACCTCACAATCATGAGGCTGTGAGTTCGATCCCAGATAGCGGCAGATATTTCTCTCTCTGGGCGTGATGAGTCTGCTGCGAACTCCATGTAGGGATCAGGAAGGGCATCTGGCCAGTAAATGCTCAAGCTCCATTTAGTCAACCTGACTCCAACTCTGATGCAAGGGATTACAGGGTCATTAAAAGAAAAAACAGGCACTTCATATTTGTATTACTGATGTGTAATTTAATAAAAGCTACTTATATTTGGGCATCTTGGGTATTCAGTCCCAGAGTGAAATACAAAAGGACACCTTTAATTAATTTACAAATTTGATAATAGCACTAAATGTTTTTGTATCTTTTCAGTACAAACACTCCCCTTACAGACACATATTTCTAACACCTAAGTAGACCCATATTCCACATCTGGAATACTGCAACCAAGTTTGGTCACCATACTATAAAAAAGATGTTGAGATTCTAGAAGAAGTTCAGAGAAGAGCAACTAAGATGATCAAAGGCCTGGAGTCTAAAACATATGAAGAATGGCTGCAGAATTTGGGTTCGGCTTGTCTAAAGAAAATAAGAAATAGGGGTAACATGATAGCAGTATTCCAGTATTTGAGGGGCTGTCTCAAAGAAAAGGGGGTCAAATTATTCTCCAAGGCACCAGAGGGCAGGACAAGAAACAGTGGTTGGAAACTGATCAAACCTGACATTAAGGAGAAAGTTCCTAACAGTGAGGACAATTAACCAGTGGAACAGCTTACCTTCAGAAATCGTGGGTGCTCCATCACTGCAGTTTTTAAGAAAAGACTGGACAGTCACTTGTCTGAGATGGTATAGGTTCTCCTGCTTGAACAGGGGGCTGGACTAGAAGATCTCCAAGGTCCCTTCCAGCTCCATCCCATTCCGTTCCATTCCGTTCCATTCCGTTCCATTCTATTCTATTCTATTCTATTCTATTCTATTCTATTCTATTCTATTCTATTCTATTCTATTCTATTCTATTCTATTCTATTCTATTCTATTCTATTCTATTCTATTCTATTCCTTATTAAAAATGCATTATTGTCAGGTCCCAATAGACCCATGTCAGGACGCTGCCATCCTGATGGGAGGGAGGACCTATGGACCTTTCCTGTGATGTGTTTAGCTTTACTTTGTTTACTCTGTTCCTCTTTGCTTGGATGTACTTTCTAGGGAATGTTAGGGGGGAGGGAAGTGCCCAAGGTTATCTGCCTCAGCAAGGAAGAGACACCTGGGAACATCTTCTTATCCATCCAGAGTTCTCACAACATCTTCACACCTCTGGATTGGCTCCTATGGACTGGGCAGATGGGAGGGGTTTTGAACAATGGGGTTTAGCCTAATGATTTCACATGGGAACTTCAGATTCTGCCTGCCTTCTTTTGCTTTCACTAACTCTCAATAAAAGTTCCTTTTGAAATAATGCCAGTTTCAAGAGTTCTGTTATCTTGAGAGATTCAGCATTACATTATATTTTTTTATTACATGCTCATTTATTGCTACTCCACCTCTATAGCGAGGAGGAGGAGGAGGAGGAGGAGGAGGAGGAGGAGGAGGAGGAGGAGGGTTCTTCAGAACTGTTTATTTTATTTTATTATATGGTTATGAGGCTTATTATCAATGAACAGAAGGAAAATGTGATTTCCGAGCAAATCTCTTTGGAACAATTGCAACTGACATTATTAATCCTGATTTAGCACCTGTCATAAATAGCTGTACAATGTAAAAAAAGATGTATCTGAGTTTGGAGCATATCCTTAATAAAATTGATTTCTAAGTTGTAGTCAGAGTTGCCAATCTAAAACAGCCTCTGATGATGGGAGCCAATGGATTTAAACAAACTATGTGGCTGTTCAAAATTCTCGGCAAGCCCTTGGAAACTTCCAATAGATTAAGATGCTCGGTATGTTGTAGAATGAAACAGTTCAGGAAAAAGCTGATATATTCTAACATAATGGGTTTTATCCAGACTAAAGCGAAAATCTTGAAAATTCAAAGGAAAAGAATAATAATAACGCTCAACCACATTATTAAAATGACTGAATCAATTTAATCTTTCTTATGGTTTGTCAGGCTTATAAAATATTATATTTCTCTTCAGATAAAGTTACATACTGCATAGCTCAGAGATAATCCCCGTGGTCTTGGCATATGTTAGTTAATTGTCTCAGAAGGAAATACCATAAATACCAAGCTGTCAACACCCATGGGCATTTGCTCATCTGTCACTGTGGGAGCACCAGACTGGCTGAGGTGCTTCGAGACATTTCCTCAGCCACGTAAATCACAGCCATTTCGCCTTCCCCCTTCCTCAATGGTCAAGTCGGAAAGAACATATGTTAATAAAAATCACCTTTGCCTCCAAGGTATGGGCTCATAAGAAATGATGCAGCTATGATAAGCTCTGTGTGATGTGATTCAATCTATGACATACAAGGTTGCCTCACACAGCTATCCCTCATGTATTGAATGTGATGCACTGGATTTGATGGATACACTGTCCAAGTACTAAATTCCCGATGAAGCAGAATTTGATGGCACAGAAGGATTTGTGGACTAGGAGACAGATCACACAACCTGTGCTTCCCTTCTTCATAAAATGACACCTCATTTCACCTGGGTAACACTCGTGATCAATTTAGAGAGTTCTGGATCAAATTAAAAGCTATGCGTTAATTGAAAACGGATTAACTTTATCTTGTTAATAATCCACACACATTATTTAGAAGCTTTTTATACGTTAGATGAAGTATCAAATAAAATACCCCCCTTTTTTTATGAGGTTCTCTGAGGCTGCATGTGTGGTTAGGGCTACAAGACACTAGGAAAATAGAAGAATGGGGAAGCTTTCTTAATTTTTGCTTTAAAAAAGACCACTAATTTTACTTTCCCATCAATCAGGAGCAAATGGAGATAGAGATGGCACACATCCTTGCAGCAACCAAGAGTTGACCTTTTTTTGTTGTTTGGAACGTATGTCTGTTGCTGTAGCTCCAGGTTCCATCCATAATCCTTTGGATCATAATTTCCATGTACATAGACGTAGAGTAGAGTAGAGTAGAGTAGAGTAGAGTAGAGTAGAGTAGAGTAGAGTAGAGTAGAGTAGAGTAGAGTAGAGAGTAAAGTAGAATAGAACAGAATAAAACAGAACAGAATACTTTATTTGACCAAGTGTGGTTAGACACACAAGGGATTTGTCCATGACATAATACGCTGAATGTTATATTTTGTGTATTTAAGTATGCTTTTTGTTTGAAGCTCAAGCCAGCCAATGTTAAAATATTTTTAGAGGAGAGAGATCTAATCATTTATATATCCTTTAATCTCTCTGTTTGAAATCACCGAGGCTTTGAAAAAACACTTAACTTTGGCTGGATCATGATTGTTTTTTGTTAAGCCTTTCTCATTCATTAGTATAGCCTTGAGTGAAAAAGTGACGTGTAACTTAAGAGTCAAAGGCATTTCACATTTATTACCATATGAAATTGTATTTATCCTTTGCCTCTAAAAGGATTGATCCTTGGTGTGCATGCATGACAGTGTGGGTTCACCTAAGTCACTGGAGAATTCCGCAAGGCAAAATCATGCATGGAACCTGGTGGAGAAATTCTTTACTAATTTGGCTGTTTTCTCTTAATATTTTCTGTTGATAAATCACAGCACTATTGCAAGATCTATTAAAGCTCCATATTTTGCCTGTTCAGCATCAAGAAGACTAAAATGCTCCTTTTTAAAATTTTTAATAGCCTTTTCACTTCTTTTTGCTGGGGCAGTCATACGAGCCAGAAGACTTTTCTTTGCATTCCCAGCTCCTGGACAACTGAAATATATTTGGCAGGAATACAAATAAATAAATAAATAAATAAATAACTGGGAAGTAGATCATTTGAGCAAAAAACAAAGAAAATGCTGTAATCTATGAATAATTTTCATTTTGGTCCATTTCCCCTTGCAAATACTCCTTTGCATTCTATTTTGATTTATCTAAAATCTTTCATCTGCTTTTTTTTTTTTTTTTTTTAAACACCAATAGCATAGTAATGGTAATGAATACAAAAGGGATGCACTGGATTAAGCCTAATTCCTAATCATGAACTAAATTGGGTTGCTTTGAAATATTTGAGGGATGTTCTGAAGCTGACCAAATTGCAAAGCTTTATTAAGCATTTGGAATGTGGAGAGACATGGAGAGAGAGCTGCTCTGAAAAACTTGATCATTTGTTCCGAAAATCTCCATATAAGGATGCCAGAACTATTAGGGAAAGAATCAGTACAGTTCTGTGACTGATAGCTGTCATTTTTCACCACAGTTAGTGATTTTGATGGATTCTTATTTACAGTGTTTCAGAGGAGGGCGGCTGAAATAATATTTTGCGAAAGTGTGCTACTACTCAGATGTCTTCTTCTTAATGAAGAAGTTGAGTTTATTTGGTTGTTTTGTCAGAAACAGAAAAATAAGAAGATTTAGTGGCATGTTTGGAATTTGGAGCAAATCAATCCTGGGTGTTTTCTTAATTATTTTTTTTTCCAACTAAGACATTTAACGGACTTTCAGTTTCTTTGGTGGAGTCCAAGCAGAACATAGAAACATTTTCACTGATAAAATCTTTCAACTTCTGTACCAAGCTACCTGAAGCTTTACAGCCTGCGTGTCTTGTGACACCTTAGATATATGAAATTTCCAAAACATTGTCACAACAATCATAGCTGTGAACAAGGAAAGAAAACTGCAAACCAAAATTGTTTACATCTCTCTCTCTCTCTCTCTCTCTCTCTCTCTCTCTCTCTCTCTCTCTCTCTCTCTCTCCTTAGCAGAATAGTCCTTTTGTATATTTGTCTGTATTTTTCCATGTGTTGCTGTTTCCTTTCCCATTCATCCAATTTGTCAAGAACACTTGAAAAATAATACAATATTGAAATAAATTTATACCAATTTCCAATGAGGTACACTGGAAATGAAAGAGATTTAATTTTTCAAATGAGATTTAGTTGTAGCTCCTGAATCAAATAGGGGGTACTAATTTAGTCTAGTGCACCATTGTATCGCATATGCTAAAGGAACTATAGGAATATATAGAAAATAAGTTCAAATAAGTTCAAATGGAGTATTATACATGGAAAAGGGGCAGCTTATAAATCTAATTGATAAAAGAAGAATTAACTATTAATTCCTAACACTTAATCTACGCATGTACACAATATTTTTAGTGGAAAGTCTGGTTTACATCACCTTTTGCTCCCAGAGAAAAGGTAGGAAGTTATTAAAGTTATCAAACCAATGGGATGATAGATATGAAAAAATAAAAATAAAAACATGACTCCCTTTCTATATTTTTTAGTTCCAATTCAGCACTGGCACAGGCTTCATCTAAATTATCCCAAAGATTAATTCTACTTTGTATACTTTCCAGTAAAATGCTCAACACTATCATGTACAAGACTGATGGTTATGCAATAGACACAATAATAAAATGTCCATGAGGCAGGACTTGTAGGCTGTAGCCCACTGATTTATTCTATTATCAAACTGTAGTTTTGAATCTGATACTCAAACATAAGTAATTATAATAGCATTCTTTCATTTATCATTTTGTAATAATTCTCTAAACCAGATTAAACCATCAAAATACTCTTATTTATTTTTTAAGTCTCAGGATATATCCTAATAAGCGAATATTGTATTCTGGCAACATGATTATGACATTATACTTTTTCATATGCAGGAAAGTGCTGACTTCTTATTGTTTTATTGAATTACCATTATAAAGAGTTTCCACAAATATCTACTTCTGCTTTTTTTTATCAGAATATTTTTTTTGTAATAACATGGTCATTTAAACATCACATCTTCTGATATTTCATTCTCCCTTTCACTCATGCTCTATGAAATAATTGAATGAGATTTTAACAGAAATGTGTGTCAAACCTGACAGAATCCTAAAGCTTGAAGTTAATCAGACTTCCTCAATAGATTTGGAAAATGCCTTCCAAATTGGGCCTACTATGAGCAGACTCTATTGGAATTTAACCCTTTTGTTAATGACATGGAGTTCAGACAAACAAGAGAAACATTGTCCATGCATCTGTTAGAATATGACAATTTGCCTCAAGGCTATTCATAGGGGGGGGGGAGTTCTAGGAAACAGAGAAATGGAATCAAGAAGACAGAGTATAGTTTTATAACTCCAGCTTCTAAGTTTAGCAAATGGTTCAATAGAGCTCTCTAATCACAGTGCTCTAGGTGTTGAGGTATGTTATCGTAAAGTCATGCTACTAACCAGTGCTCTTTGCTAGTTCTATTCTAGGAACCAAAAAGATAAAGATTTATTGTGGAGTGTATAGAACCAGAGAATGTAACAAAACTTCAGAAGTTTACCCATCACCAGAGGGAAATCAGGAGTGAAAAGAATGGAATGGAAGGATACTCCCATCTTTTGATGCAGAAATATAGTCTTGGTATATGAGGAGCATAGCCATTTTCATACTGGAAATTCAATTCCTGCTGGAGATCAAAGTGAAAGGATGTACTATTCACTGAAACTTATCTAGTATAAGATTCAGTACTTGTTTTACAAGATGACAGTAACATTTTAAAAAGCTTTGGGATAAACTAGGACTATGCTAGGTTCATGGAATCCTGAGCAACTAAGAAGACCACATCTTAAAAAAAATAGCTGTGAGAGTTGCTATTCTTGAGATATATATCAGGAGGAAAGATGCTTGACAAGTCTTTCCTATCCCATAGGTGAAAACAAGGAAGTTTTCCTGTGGGATACCATATTTAAAAAGTGCATTAATTGTAAGGACAGGAAAGGAAGAATTGCAATGGAAAGAGGCAGGTGGAGTTGATGAAGCAGAAGATGAATGAGATGAGGTGATCATGGAAAAGGGGAGAAAATGTAAATAATCAGAATGGCAAAGAGATAGAGTCAATCAGTGTGACAAGACAACAATGTCTGTGATAACAAATCAAGCTTGGCACCAAATGAAATTTGGCATTCGGCTAAATGAAAAGAGATTTTGCTCCCAAGCCAAATGTGGCATCAAATCAAGTTCCTCTGGCTCATCACCAAATCAAACCTGGAGAAAGTCCAAGTTCATTAGAAAGTGAAAATTATTGGGGGAGTGCTGCATAAAGAACCTGATTGGTCTGCAGGGGGCACTAAAGGTTTCCAGTTCTTCTTCCTTGATGACAAAGTTGTAGCAACCTTGGCCAACCTTATAAGAGGCAAGAGAATGTGAAACAGCCTTGCACAGTGTAATAGCAAAACAAAAAGTTTTGCTTTAGCTTTGTTGGGAAACTAAATAAACAATAGCAAGATTTAATCTATTTTTTTAGGAAGATTTAGCTTAAATCTACATGCAGCCTTGGCAATCTTACCATTAAGATAGTTTGTGCAGTGTAGTTTCAGAGTAATTTTGCATCTGATTTGAAATGCAGATGAAGTGTAGATAACATTATACATAACTTCAGACTAGCAGCATGTTAAAAAGGACTATATTCTCCTATTCTGGAGTTGCAGAGTAACTACTGTCTACTCAATTACCTTTTCTAAATAAAAAGAGGGTAACCATTGCTGAAAATAATAACGACAAGAAAGAATTCTTAATATGAAAAGATATTAGTAACTGAGAAATGACTTGCAGTAAATGCCTACAGTAACCTAAAGAGCCTGTTGCTATCTCTATTGCCCAGAAATTCAGAGAATGCTATCCATTTTCCTGTAGTGAAATTCTATTTGCTAGCTTATTCTGCTAAATGTGATCATCAGTGCTTGGCTAGTAATTGTAATGGACAAAGTGCATAATTGATTATGTGAATATGGTAGGAATCTGCAGGATAACCAAGTTCTATTTGAAAATCAAGATTTGAAATTTGAGGCAAGGTTCAATTTGAATTTGAAATTAAATAAATAGAATAACGAGACAGAATCAAAGTGCCTGCAGTTTCTTCATTTTATTTATTTATTCTTGTTGGACTGGGGTGAAAAGAACAGGGATGGCCAATTCTTTATCTTTTCAAAGTTGTATAGCTAAAATGTTTGAATTTTTTTTTTCAAATGTTCTACTTGTACCTCATTTAAAGCAAGAATGAGAAAAGAACAGCACTGAAACCTATGGGCTGACTAGTTAGTAAACTCGTTTGGGTGAAAGAAAGACAGAAGGCAAAAAAGTGAGAGTTTAGGAAGGACAAGGATAAAAGTGATAGATAAGAAGCAGCAAATCAGATTTTTTTAAAACAAAGAATTTATCACTATTCCTCCAAAGGAAACTGCCTAAACAAAATCAAGATTGAGACACAAGCAACAGAGAAGATTTCTACATGTATCTACTAGATGTCTAGATCTGGATGAAGAATACTCTGTGTCCCGGGCTTCCGGTTCCGGAACACAGTACTGGCAGATGCGCGGGGGGAGCGCTCTCTCCACCGCCCGGTTTCCCTTCATCGGGTGACCCTGAAAAGAGTTGTAAGTCGCCCTGCAGGGGCAACGACCGTGAGGAGGACCCTCGATAGATCGCAGAAGGGTGGCAGGCCCTTCCATTTGATCCAAGGCAGCTCCTTTGGACTGTAGGAGAAAAGATCGGCCATTAACATGGCCAATCACTAAGCCATGCCAGCCGAAAGCCAAAATCACTACCAAGCACAACGAAAGCACCGCAGAGAATTTGGGTGAGACCTTATTCTACCTTTCTTGTATCCCAACTATCTTCCTGTGAAAGCCTCCTGAAATTTCTTCCCCACTTTTAACATAGCGTTGTCTGCCTACCTCGGGAAACTAAAGCTTTGAAAAGAAAAGAAAAGAAAAGAACAACTAACCTAAACAACTAAATAACTGGACTTGTACTTTTTGGATATTTGGGGTCCCAAAAAGTTCCTATTGTGGACCTATTACCTTATCTATTTGTTAAATTGGGGATTTTTTTTTTCCATTTGGATAAAAGCCTAACTGGTGTCTGGAAAAAGATTTTACATGCTATCGGGGACATCTTGTGGTGAAGCCTGGTACAGCAAGTGAATTTCTTTGACTGTGAGGCCTGCTTACTCCCTAGATTTGTCCTTCATACTATCTAAAAAAGATAAGAATTTGAAACAGTTGGGTGGTGAAAACAACTTCTAGGAATAGTGGAGGTGAACATTTGCTGACTTTTATTAAACATAGCCTCCACTAAAGGATTATCTCTAATCACCAAAGAAATGGAGGAATTCTACCCACAACTCAACTATAAACTTATACTTGAAAAAACCCTTGAAGCCACTGAGCTAATGAATTCCAGAGTGAAAGACAAAGATGTCACCTTAAAATCACAAATTAAAGCCCAGATTCCAATTAATGAACCTATAATCCCCAAAACAACAGAAGAGGTACAAACTAATATCAAAGAGGATTCTATACAACAACAAGTACAATTTATTGAGAACTTTAACAGTCAAACCTTGATTTCAACTAAAGGACCTGCAATTCAAAAAGCAACAGAAACTGAAGAAAGCAACACTAAGATGGAGGACGCTAAAGATCAACAAACACAACATATTGAGATCTTAGACAACCCAGACAATCAAATAACAACCACAACACTGGAGATGACCTCTTATTCTAGCCAGATGAAACTGGAAGAAGAAGAAGACCAGACTGAACTGACTACAAATATTTTAAATCAAACATGGAGATTTGAACTATTAGTGCAAAAATCTAATGATCACAAAGGGACCAGTTCCTTTGAAAAGTTGATAACTGGATGCTCTCCCTTGATTCAAATAACATGTGTAGGAATGAAGGGAGACACATCTGAGGATTTAAAGGCACTGGTATGGAAGCCTGTTTGGCACAAAAAGAAAGCTAGAGTTAGATTTAAAAATGGGACTTTCCCTCCCCCCCTCCTTTTTTTCTGATAATGGAAGAGCTTAAAATCTTACTTAATGGGCTAAGGAGATTTTTAAAGATATCGATTGATTCAGTATTCAGGACTTAGATTTATAAGGGAAATGAAAATTAGCCATTAGAGTATAGTTCTGAATTGTATTATGGAAGTTGGTTTGTGACAATAAAAGTTATTTTATTAGTAAATGATGAGGTACTAGGATGAGAAATAGAATATACTTGTGAAATAAAGTAAGAATGTAATTAACTGAATAATATGTGTATTTTAGATACGATAACTATTCTGTAATGAAATTAGGAAAATGTGGGCTACCCGAAGTCTAAATATTATGGATATTAAAGGCTAAATTGGAATATGGTAATTGAAATTAGGTAAAACCTCAAAACAGGACTTGGATATGTATAAGTAAAATTATATTGACAAATGTATTGATTGATTATGCTATAATTAGAAATGTATTAACTTGAATGTGATATAATAATTAAGGGAAATAGAGAGGGAACCTTTAATGATGTAACCTGAGATATGTATGAAAGACTTTGTTATTAGACTATTGATTACTCAATCACCACGCTGCTTCCTAAATATTTGGATGTAAAATTGAAAAATTAATAAAACTTTTTATATAAAAAAAGAATACTCTATGTCCCGTCCCTTTCAATTATTTTAAAAACGATTGAAATTATTTTTCTTAAAACCAACATAGAACTTGATAGACATTTTTCTGTGATACTCCTCATATTATTTATTTTCCCTCTTTTTTATCAATTGTTGTAGGAATAGACTTGTATAGATGTAAACTGCTTTCATCAGCACTGAAAATATGGTGAAGTTGGAATGAAGCCTAATACTGAGTGTTCTGGTTAGACAGTGTCATCGATGCAATGAACATGAATTTGGGCAAATTCTGGGAGACAGTGAAGGGCAAGGGGGGTCTGGCATGCTGTGGTCCATAGGGCCATGAAGAGTTGACTTAGTGACTGAACAACAACTATTGAATGTTCAATTTCATGCCTTCTCAAAGATATGTGGTATTTATTAGGAAAGAGGAACCATTGTAACTTAGGTCTTTTTCTATTCTGCATGAACTCAATCATGAATTTTGGCATTTTCATTATCAGTTTGTTAAATTTTAATTTAAAAGATTGCATTTATTATCATAAATGATATTTTGGAATATCCACAATTATATATGGAAATCCTAGATAAATACTCATTGAACATTGGCCCTGTTGGATGTTTAGCTTAGCAGGTGAGGAGGTAATGGAATAGCTGTGGAGCTGGGACTCTTTGAGCTGAGGAAGAGGGTGCCGGGTGGTATGTCACCTGCTCTGGATCTGTCTTTCGGGCTATGCAGTTGTGACATATTAAATTTATATGTCACCCAATTTCCAGTGACTCTGTGTTGTTGTAGCATGGTGGTCCTGTGAAAAAAAAAATTGGGCCAGACTTTCAATCTTCTAGTTTTGGTGGAAGGCTTCTGCGTGTAGGGATGGGGGAGATTGCTGCTCCTGCCAAGGTGGGAGACAGGGATGACACAAGTGTGCTCCTGGTTTCTGCCCTGCCTGTTGAGAGGGAGAATACATTTTTCTCCTAGCTAGCCACCTGTCTTAAAGTGGAGTGGTATGGGGACAAAGAATGGTAAGATTGTACATGAATAAGGGGGCTATGAAAAGGCCAGCCAGTCTGTCAGCACTCCCAGGAAAACCAGATAGGAAACAGGATCAAATGAACTAGTTTTAATTATTGTAAGGGTGCATGAAAAGACTCTTGTAAGTCTGAAGGCACAAACTTCCCACCACTATTTTTAACTGCTTGACCCATTAGGGTGGGGTCCTTCCTAAGTTTCTTTCTCTGACTGTTAAGTCCCTGGTGATTCCTGCTTCTCTTGTTTTCTTGTTTCCTAGGCAACGTCTCTTCCACTCTTTCCCCAAGGTCATTTACACATTCCTTTACACCAGGGGTGTCAGGGGTGCCAGCCCGCAAGTTGGATGAGTCATGGCAAAACTATGCCCATCCCATTGCCGGTAATGGAAAAAAAGTTGTGATACGTCGCGACACATCATGTGACCTTGCGAGTTTGACACCTGCTTTACACAGTCAGACTTCCCATGCTGAATCTGCACAAAGCACCCTGATACTTTACACTGGCTGGTTATTAAGAGAAGTGTACTACTGTTGGGTCCCTCAACTTAGAGAATGGAAGGAATGGAAGCATTCAGGAGATGATATTCTTGGGAAGGGGCAAAAAGGATAAGCCATATCATCACAGTCATCCTGGTCAGAGGGAATTACAGCAGGATAAAGGCAGAGCCACTCTTGGTGAAGATAGCATTGGTGTCTGCTACTAATGCTATGTTCCAGCTGCTGTCCTCAGCCTTAATGCTTGGTCTTTGGAGCGTCAATGTCCAGCTGTTGTTGCTTAAAGTTGTCCTGTAATAAAGGGTGCCTCATCTAAAATTTTATTGCCCTCATGGATGACCTCTGGTGGTCTTGGGACATGGATAATGCATTTGTCCTAGTCCTTGATCTCTTAGGTCTTTCAATGGCATCAATCATTCTGGACCGGTTCCAGGAATGGAAATAGGAGGTCACTGTTTCAAAATGGTTCTCCTCCTTCCTTTTGGTCAGTGGTGTTAGTGGGGGAGAAGTGTAGCCCTTGAGTTGTTGGGCCTTTGCACAAATCCATTTTATGTGTCAATTGTGCTCTTTCCTGGAATGGGAGGTTCTGGTTATGGTCATTCATGCCTTATAACATCTCCTTTTAGCTGGACTCTGTAAAGTAGCCATGAAGAATATGGCTTCAACTGGTCTAGAATGCAGGAGCAGGAGCGGTTTTGGACTTATTAAATGTTCACATTTAACAGCATGCTTTGTGAGCTTTCCATTGAAAGCTAAGGTGCTGGTGATCTTTTATAATGCCTTTCATGGGACAGGCCAATTTAATTATGTGACAGCCTCTGCCCATGGTCTTTGTCTATACAACTAGATCTAGCAAGTAGGGCATGGTCTAGGTCCCCCCTATGTCATGTTGCATAATGTGCCTAGGAAGTTTGCTTTCTCTGCTGCATCACCTGCACTACGGAACAGCATCTCTCCCCTCATCCCCCCCCCACATCTATATGACCCAACCCTGTTAGCCTTCCAGAAAACCTTGCAATCCTGTTCTTTCCCAAACTCTTAGAGAGTTAACTGAGCGTAGCATTATGATTGTGTGGTTTTATTTCAGGGCCTCAGTTGCACATACCGCAGAGACAAGAATGAATGAATGAATGAATGAATGGTGAAATCTCAAATTTCCTCTTTCCACTATGTATTCAAAATGGACAGTGATTAATATATACATGTACTCTGTGTGTGTGTGTATGTTTAGTAGTGGTTTCTTTTTGTGTTATATATATGTGTTTACGTGTGTGTGTAAGTGTACGTATATGTATATGTATATATTATTGTTATTGTTAGAATAATGAAATACAAAGGAAAACAGGTCTTTATATGGTAACAGTTGTATAACACAAAAAAACCCCACTACTAAACATACAGTAAATAAGAAATAAATAAAAACATTAGAGAGAAACTTTGTGGTAATACATTCTCTCCTTCCCTCTTGTTTATATATAGTATTTTGGGATTTTTATATTTTTATTGTAGGTCACCTAGAGTAACTAGATGAGCTGAGTATCTATATAAATTTTATAAATAAATAATATTTTGGTATGCAATCTAAGATATGATAGTGTATAAATTTCCCTAACACATACATTTCTGTAAAGAGGTTTTGAACAAACATTGTATTGCAATGTTCAGAAAAGTGTGGAATGCAAAAGGCAAGTTAAGTTCTGATCTGCATACTAGTAAGAGTAGTACAAATTAAAAGAGTTTATTTATCCTCTATCTTGCATCTCAATCAGAATCCTCAATCTTGCAAAACCCAGCAGATTCTACCAGTACCCTACATTTTACCATTTGCAACATTTAATGACAATAGGACAAGTCAGCAATATTTAAAGTTTATTAATAGCAAAATGTTAATCTCCATAATCGCACTAATGTGTATATCTGTGTATTGTAATAGCTCATGTACAGTATCATCAGCACTTTGTCATTGTCCATTTTAAAAGCCTAATATATTTAAGTGCCTTAACCCTAAAATACTGTTTTTGTGCATATGATTATTCTCCCTTTAAGGTTAAATACAGATTGTAAAACAAAAAAGTAATTTCCCATTATTTGTCTTGCGTTCAGTGATAGTTAATATGAATTTGTTTAGTGAGCAGTGCCTTACAGTAAGCTCTAGACATAATGAGTTATTGTAAGTGACACAATGAAAGAGAGAGTTTTCAAGCCTAATTTTTAAAACTAATGTATCTTTTAATGGCTTTCTGGATTATGTGTTAAATTTAACACTAAAAATGAATCATTTATCTTTAGGCTATTTGCACATCCATTCTGCACATCAGAAATGGGTTAATGCATTAAAGGTTACCTTATGAAATATACAAAAGGTAGTATTCTTTGTGTATGTACATATGCAAGATGTAATATCTAATATCTATGTGTTTCCCTGAATACTGAAATATTTTCAACATAATTTTTATATTCATTTTAATCTTGAAACTTTGATAGCTGTGGCTTCACTTCTAGTCAAGGCATCATCTCTCAAAAGATGAGCGAACAAATATATTACCTTGAAAGATATTTTTGTATTGATTTAAAAAAATGAAACAAAATATAGCAAAATAGCTATAGGTATAACAGATTTCGCTACATTCCAGATATGAAAAAAGTCATTGTTCCACAGATAAATACATTGATGGGTTAATTATATGCTGCTGTGTATATGCACACATGTATAATCTCCAACTAAGTACTTGATATTACTAAAATATCTTGGGGCTACTCTGAAAGATATTTTCTCATTGTATCTATTTTTAAAATTTAAAATTTTAAACTAGAAAACCTACTCATCCTATCAAATGACAATAAGATTTTCCTTCAACAAGTGAGCCTAAAATTTCTGTTGCTAAGCGAGACAGTTGTCCCGTGAATTTTGCCCCAGTTTACAACCTTTCTTCCCACAGCTGTTAAGTTAATCACTGCAGTTGTTATGTTAGTAGCACAGCTGTTAAGTGAATTTGGCTTCCCCATTGACTTTGCTTGTCAGAAGGTTGAAAAAGGTGATTATATGACTCTAGGACATCGATGGCGAACCTTTTAGAGACCGAGTGCCCAAACTTCAACCCCAAACCCACTTATGTACTGCCAGGTGCTGGGTGGGCGTGGCCTCCGGGTGGGTGTGGCTACAGTGGTCATGGCAGACTGGTGGGCGTGGCCAGCTCGATGTTGCTCCTGGGGAGGGATGCCTGTGGGGGCCGGGCAGGGTTGGGGGAGATCCAGGGCTCTGTGGCAGGTGGGGCGGTGGGCAGGAGGCTGGTTCTGCGGGGTGAGGCAAGGCAGGGCAGGGGTGCCATGTTGCAGGGCAAGGCGAGGCAGAGGCCGGGGCGGCTGCTGCCTGACACCATCGGCCCCGCACACAGAGGCCAGCAAGCGCATGGGTGCTGGGATGCATCCGGCCACGTGGGACCTCGGCGAGTTAGCGGGCGGCTGGTTGAAGAGGACGGTTGCCATCTCCGGGGCATGGTGCGCGTGCCCACAGAGAGGGCTCCAAGTGCCACCTGTGGCACAGGTGCCATAGGTTCGCCTCTGGCACGCGTGCCATAGGTTCGCCACCACTGCTCTACACCAACCGTCGTAAATATGAGCCAGTTGACCAACATCTGAATTTTGATCATGTGACCATGGGGATGCTGCAATGTTTGTAAGTGTAAAAAATGGTCAAAAGTCACTGTTTTCAGTATTTTTTTTATAACTTTGAATTGTCACCAAAAGAATGATTGTAAGTCATGGACTACTTGTAGTCCATATTTTAGGAACAGTATGTTTTTTTGTTGTGATGTAAGGAGATTAGTTGTTCTAATCCAACATTTCCTAATATGCATGGAGCCTATAGAACATAGATAAAATCCATGTTAAAGACTAATTCTTTTCAACTGGCATTTAACTAAATTCACTTTCTTGTTTGTTCACAAATCTGACAACTTAAAGAATGATTAAACTTTTTAATGCAAATATACACCTGATTACTAGAGAACCCCACTTGGCTTTTTTGCTGAGTCTGTGGTTTAAACAGCTAAAGATATTTGGTGAGCTAAATTTGTAAATAGATTAGTTGATTGTATACTATATGCTTAATTTTCTCACATAACCATCATAGATCAGTTTCAAAAATCACTAAGGAGAATTCAGAATCAATTGAGACGTACTTTTGCATCTATGGAAGCCATATTGACTTGTTTTGATTGGGTCTATCACACTTCATATAGTTGACCTGATAAAAAATGGGTTTCCCCCACCCCAGCACGTCTTTCCATTGTAACCTGATGGTTTTCTTTTAGTGGAGTACATGCTTATTATAATGGTTGAACTAAAATATGTCTGGTTTAAACAGTGTTCAATTTAGTTATGCATCAATACATTTTTAATTAAAGGAATCTGACAGGTACAATAGTTGAAGACTCCAAATAATTTTCAAAAGCAGCCTGTTTCCTCACAGATAGATAATCACAATCTGTCTCAGTCATACTGGGTACATAATATTTTATTAAGATATACACCACAAGACTTTTTTTTAAAAAAATATGTTCCATGAACAACATTTTTGTGGTACGTTTATAATAGTCAAGGCATTGTCCTTGCTGAAATAAAAGTTAGCTAATAGGAGAACTTGATTAGTTGTCTTTACAATAGCCATCGGCTGCTGAGTACTCTGTATCTGCTCTAAAGCTTTAAATCTTTGTAATAGTAAGTGAAAGTGGTGAAGCACAGAGTTGATAATAAAATATATTTTTCTATAGGAACATTGGAGACAGACAACTGCTTCACCTCAGATACCTACAACCTAAGCCTTCCCTAATCAGATGCTCTCTAAATGTGTCGGGCTTCATCTCCCAAAAAGAGTTTAACTTAGACTTCTAGGAATTGGTGTCTTAACAGAATGGGAGGGGGTGTAATGTTGATTGATGTTATATTGTTAATTTTATTGTTGGGCTTATCCTGTGTATAAATATAGCTGCATGCAATCTGCCCGCCTCCAATAGTAAATAGTAGTAGATGGCAAAGGCTAAACGATCTGGAATCCTGTTGATACATTTTTAAAACTTTAGAACCTTTTAAAAACTTTATTGGCTTATTCAGTTATTTAAATTATTTTGGAGCTGGCTACAAAGACTAACATTTATAAAAATTATTCTTATAATTCTTACATGCCTAGCAGTATTGTTGCCCATTAAGGAAGAGTCTGCCCCTTTATATTATTTAAAATGGTGCTAAGTGTATACCTTAACATTAGTCATCTGTCAAACCTTCAACAGTATTAGACTTGGACTATAATTCAGAAGCTTTAATAGTTTGCAAGCAAAGGATATTGTGGTGGTTAGCAGTTATTTAACCACAAAGAAAGATCTCGTTGGATATATAGCGTCCCTCTAATTTCAGGTTTTAAAAATGAAAAGACCAATTTTAAACCTGTTAATAGAGTGGGCTTAAGTTTAAGTTGTATTAAGTTTAATACAAATGTCCATGTTACTGTATTAAACTGCACTTAAACATTCTTATAGTGATACATAACCTTGAAATGTTGGTATTAGGTATAATTGCCAACCATTTCTCCAAAAATGTGTAAATAGCTTATATTATTTCGAAACCCTAAAAGCACCGATCTGGTCTCAAATTAACCATTTGTAGCCACTGCTCGTGAACAATGAATATAGAAAGAAAGGAAAGCATGCAATTCAGCTTCAGTATCAGCCAATTTTATATTATGTTCTATCTCTTATTCTTGTGGAGGGTCTCCCGCTTTCTAAGAACAACTGTGGTCATATCTTTGCAGATGATGATTCTATGTAACTTGTTAGCAACAAATAGTCTTTATAAATCATTGGAAAGATATTCCCAAATGACAAAACATCTCACGGGAAGCTGGAAATGATGCAGTGAAGGAAAACAATATACGCCTTCGAGAAATGTTCTTCAATTTCTTTGGAGAAATGGAGATTATTTTATGGAGGGCAACTTCCAAAATGTGAAAGGACAAACACAAAAGAATGAGGAAAGTATCTAATTAAATGAATTAGAGAAGAGAAGCCATAAAAATTGTGTTTCTGTTCTGCCATAATACACTTTGTAACCCTGAGGCCATTGTCTGGCCAACATTCCCAAGTATAAATGAACTCTGACTCCAGTAACTTTCAGCCCTAACATAATGAGAGTGAAGAGAACTTTCCCACAGTCGCCCCAAAGGGAACAACTCAGAATTATATCATTACATAAATAAGACAACACAATAAAATAGCATTCTACAGTTGGCTCCCCTATGCATCTAGACTATACAGAAAGCGAAAAAAGTAAAATGATTAAAGATTGCAGAGACTTTGATTTGGACAAAGTAAAGAATGAATTGGCTAAGAAAAATCAATATAAATGACCAAGTATGGTGGCCTAGTGGTGAAGACGCTCTCCTCCTACCTGGAAGGTTTAGAATTCAATCCTAGACAGCAGAAGATGTTTCTCTATCAAGGTGCAAAGACAATATATCTGCTGTGAACTCCATGTAGGCGTCAGGAAGGGCATCCAGCCAGTAAATGCTCAGCTCCATTCAGTTGCCCCAATTCTACCCCAAATTAAGGGATTACAAGTCCATATAAAAAAAGAGGTTTTCTGCAACATTCCTTGCGAGTACAGGAGTTCCTCTTTTACTGACCACAGTTGGGACTGCCACAAAGCAAAGCAGTTGTCAAGTGAAACTGTGACTGTGCTTATGATCTTAGTTCAGTTTTCCTTTGTTTTACAGACCTGTAAAGGTCTTAAATGCAAGGACTGATCATAAAATTATTTGGCATCACAGTCGTAAGTGTGAAAGTTTGCTAAATGGGGCAGCTGCTAAATAAAGGCTACCTTTATTGTTGTTGTAATGGGAAAATAATGTGCTTTCCCCTCAGAATCATATGTATAGTAAACCATCTCTTTTTAGTGAATCTTCTAAAGCTGCTTTCATATGTTCAGATCCTTATAGAACAATTGCCTAATCCTTAAAATCTAAAAGATTGCAAACACAGTGAAAGGAGCAATACTCCAGAACCTCATCCCCTTGTTTCCTGATATGTAGATAATATCTTGATTAAAAGCATATTGATCATCTGAAGACAATATATAACCAGGTTTGTCCATATTGAGTCAGACATATATAACCAGATCTCATTCTGTGGGGTTTAAAATTTCTATAAGGAATTGAACTCAGAGATCATTGGAAGTCTTTTAATCCAATCTCCTACTCAAGTTGGAAACCTATACCATTCCAGGCAATGGTGTCCAATCTCTTCTTAAAAGCCTCCAGTGTTAGAGCACCTACAACTTCTGGAGGTAAGTCGTTCCACTGATTAATTGTTCTGTCAGGAAATCTTTCCTTAGTTCTAGGTTAGTTCTCTCCTTGATTAGTTTCCATCCATTGCTTCTTGTTCTGCCTTCAGGTGCTTTGGAGAATAGCTTTGGAGAAGCCCTCCTGGTCTGAAAGGTATTGTAGGAGGGAATATATTAGAGGGAATCTATTAGAGAGTGATACTAGTATATATTCTTCCTGTAAGCTGAGAGAGAGGGAGAGAGAGGGAGAGAGAGAGGGAGAGGGAGAGAAAGGTACAGATGTAATATTATGTCAAGCCCAAGAAACACAACACAAGAGGATAGATTATGAAGTCATATTACACCTGGTAAACAAGGACATGTTTACACCTTGTTTACCAGGTGTAATATGACTTCATATCTATCCTCTTGTGTTGTGTTTCTTGGACTTGACATAATGTCACATCTGCATATCTCTCTTCCTGAGATCTTAAGGAAAGATTATTCTGATAGATAATAAAAGGGTGAAGTCTGTTTCAAGCTGAGCAGACCTCCTGACAATTTTGTATATCCTAATACTTAAATATATATAAAAATGCACATTAGATATCTCTTTCTTGTAGAAAACATGATTCATAACATGTAGAAAACATGATTCATAACAAAGAAAATGTTAACAGTTCCGTCATGTGATTGCAGAATTTGAAATGATCTCCAACAGATCAGTTTCTTCTGGTGGATGATTTTGTTCATCTTTATGTAAGTCCTATGTCTTGCTCCTTTAGGGATTAATCAAGGTATAACTTAAATGCTTCCTTAACTTAAATGCCAACCCCTTAAAAGTGCAACAAAGTCCACCTTTTAAAGTTTTCTGAAAAACTTTGGATAAAACTGTGCATGCCGTGTCCACCTTTGTCATGATCCGGATCTATTATAATGCTTTTCAAAGATAAATCTGATTCTTTCCCAAGTTATAACGTTGGATTTATTTGATAACAATCCTTTACAGTATGTCTGCCTGCCTGCCTGCCTGCCTGCCTGCCTGCCTGCCTGCCTGCCTGTCTGTCTATCCGTCCGTCCGTCCGTCCGTCCGTCCGTCCGTCCGTCCGTCCGTCTGTCTGTCCATCCATCCATCCCAGGAGGGCTATTCTGAATACATACATCAAAAATATTTCTGTATCTGATAGAGATAGAGAAATGTTTCTTCCTGGTTGTCTCCAGAATTATCTAAGGACTGAGCAATATTTTTTAAAAAATTACAGTCTGAGACCAATGCCTAAAAAGATGATGAAGCTGCATTTCTGTGCCACTGAAATACCATAAGAGTCAGGAAAATCAGTGGTTTTTACTAATCTGTTTTTCTTTAGATACTTGGTTAATGAGATAAAGCCTAGAGACGAATGCCTTGATCTGCCACAGTGAAACAAAAGTCCTTTTGTCATCCACCAAATAACTTAAAGCTATAAGTATTTTAGGTTAACCATAGCTCGATAAACTTAAGCTCTGTTAAGCATCTGCACAGTAATATAAGGTGAACAGACAACCTGATTTACTCAGGCAATACTACATGCCAGTATCATGTCATGTTTGCTGTATTACAAACAGCCCATTAATTATGCTTTTAACATACTTTTTCTCTGGACTTTGTAATAAAAGGTCCCATTCTGATATTATATTTAAACAAAAATCAGATCCAACTGGTTCTACATATCAGATCTAGGTAAGTCTGATAGTATCTGAAATCTGTAAATCTCCATCAAATTAAGGGAGAGCAATTCTAGATCTTCACTATATAGGACTAAACATATAAAGAGTTGCAAGAAATCAGCAGCTGTCAACGTTTGGGTATGTAGTTGTGTGTTATCATGGTAAGATATAATAATACTCAAGAATTACATATAGAAAACATCCCTTATAATATCCCTCTTAAAAATGAATAGTGAAATATATATATAATAGTTCTAAATATTATGTATTTAGAGGACCCAAGATTGAGGAAGATAAGGGTGAGAAGGGATGTATAATTTTTCATCAGAATTTGTAAATCTTAAATGTTAAAATTTTATTTATTCATTATTTATTACTATGAGCTGTGGTGGTGCAGTGATTAGCATGCAGTACCTCAGGCAAACTCTGCCCACTGCCAGGAATTTGATTCTGACTGGCTCAAGCTTGACTGAGCCTTCCATCCTTCCGAGATCAGTAAAATGAGGGCCCAGATTGTTGGGGGCAATAGGCTGACTCTGTAAACCGCTTAGAGCAGGGGTGGGCAACCTCTGCTCTTTTATGACTCAGGAATTCTGGGAGTTGAAGTCCATGAGTCATAAAAGAGCCGAGGTTGCCTATCCCTGGCTTAGAGAGGACTGGAAAGCACTCTGAAGTGGTATATAAATCTAAGTGCTATTGCTATTGCTATTTACTTAATTTAGTGACTCTGGGTTGTGTGCAATAAAGCATATGGCATATAGTAAAATATTTTTCATTCACCTGAATCTCCTGATATAGGTTTCATTTAACCAACATTTCTTTTGGGACTGATTTGGAAAAGTTTGCAATGTGATTTTTAAAATCATGTTTGGATATTAATTAATTTAAATATGAGCCAGCAGTGTGCTGCACCTGCCAAAAAAGCCAACACAGTGCTAGGCTGCATTAACAGAGGGATAGAATCAAGATCACGCAAAGTGTTAATACCACTCTACAATGCCTTGGTAAGGCCACACTTGGAATACTGCATCCAATTTTGGTCACCACGATGTAAAAAAGATGTTGAGACTCTAGAAAGAGTACAGAGAAGAGCAACAAAGATGATTAGGGGACTGGAGGTTAAAACATATAAGGAAAGGTTGATGGAATTGGGTATGTCTAGTTTAATGAAGAGAAGGATGAGGGGGGTCATGATAGCAGTGTTCCAATATCTCAGGGGTTGCCACAGAGAAGAGGGAGTCAAGCTATTTTCCAAAGCGCCTGAGGGCAGGACAAGAAGCAATGGATGGAAACTAATCAAGGAGAGAAGCAACCTAGAACTAAGGAGAAACTTCCTGACAGTTAGAACAATTAACCAGTGGAACAACCTGCCTCCAGAAGCGGTGAATGCTCCAACACTGGAAGTTTTTAAGAAGAAACTGGACAGCCATTTGTCCGAAATGGTATAGGGTTACCTGCCTGAGCAGGGGGTTGGACTTGATGACCTCCAAGGTCTCTTCCAACTTTATTATTATTATTATTATTATTATTATTATTATTATTATTATTATTATTATTATTATTATTATTATTATTATTATTATTATTATTATTATTATTATTATTATTATTATTATTAATCAAATTTACAAACCTCCCATCTCCCTCACAGTGGGATTCTGAATGGCGTATAAGTAAAATGCTAAAAAACATAAAAACATAAACTCTTTCATTGTTGCTATTTGTCTTATGGCTAATTGCCCCCTCCTCCCACAATTAACCACAAACACCAAAAGAGCTCAAAGAGAACAAATGTTTAAATTTGTGTATCTGCTATTTGACAGAATATAGAGTACTTTGTAGCAGCAAGACCTCTGTGTAGTAGACATCATTCTATCTTTTGGGATTTTTGTTTTGCTTTGTTTCGCCAGAAAACATCTAAATATGGAATTACACATCTTGCTTGCTTTAAAAGTACAATCCTTCTGAATATATTCTTGTGTGTGTGTGAGAGAGAGAGTGTGTGTATGTGTGCATGTACTTATACACACTTCCCCACACCCAGACCTCTTTCATTTCCAAAATAGTTTGATCACCCATAGAGTCAAAGTCACCATTGCAGGCTAAATAAGCAGAGTAAAATCAAGTGCATCCTTGTCTTCCTTTGCCTTGCCTTGCCTTGCCTTCCTTTCTTTTTATTTCCCCTCCAGGGCAGTGCAAGCTCAGTCTGACCCTGCCTTTTGACAAACTCTGGATGAACAAAATGTAACAAGCCCTGTATATTTTCAGGAGCATTTTCTATTCTGACAGAAAGAGCTCGACAGCATTTGATGTCTGCTTGCTGGTCATAGATAATGGTGTATCCGGGGACCATTGTCATGCCTGTCAATAAGATGGCCTGAGGTGGGGAGGGATGCACCACAAAGCTACCTTTTGATTCACCGTTTTCCTTTGCTGTTCCCAAGGCGTTTGTAAGCCTGTGGTCAGCAAGGTCACTTTACTTCCTCCTGATGTGCCTAGATAATAATAATATCATATCTAGCAAAAAAGAAAAAAAAATTGACAGACCATCGATGTATGTTTCTTGCTTTTGTACTTTGTTTTCCTTGCTTTTTTAAATGTCAACCATGCTCCGAAATGTGCCGATTGTAGCTGGTGTTCGCTTTTTTCTTTAAAATAATTAAGCTACCAGTAACCAGTTCTCGGTATCAGTGTTGTGGGATGGCAGGAGACATATGCAATTTAATTATGAGGGAATTGTATGAAAAGAAGAAAGTAGGCCATGATGCAGAAAATGAAATTTTGAATATTCTGTATCATTTTTGATTTTTAAAAAAGAACATCCTGCAGGAAGTCACTTACGATAATTATTTGGGGAAAGCTATTTTGGATGTCCTCTACCCAGTGGTGGGATTCAAATATGTCAGGCATGGCAAACTGCCAGCCTGCGGGCCGGATGCGTCATGGTGAAACTGCGCCCACCCCATGCCGGCAATGGGGGAAAAGTCGCAATACGTCACGAGTTTGACATGCCTGAAATATGTGAACAACTGGTTCTCTGTGTGGATGCCGCTTCCGGAAGTCCGTTCTGGTCCTGGACAACAAAAAATTAGCTACCGGTTCTGCTGAACTGGTGCGAACCGGCTGAATCCCACCACTGCCTCTACCTGTTAATTGCAGAGGACCCAGTATACAGTTCCCATTTATATAATCAGGATTTTCTCATTGTTAAATTGTCTCTGATTTTGTTATAGTTTGACAGGATTTCTCCTTATAAGATTTTGGAAATATTTTGAGGGAAAATAAATGCTGGATGAGGCCCTCCAAATAGGGAGAAGGTAGACATTTTTCACCCAATTATTTGGAATAACAAGCCACTTAGTGCCTATGTGGGGAAAACAAAATAACCATGACATTTTTTTGAGATTTTCAACTATGAATATTCCTGTTACAGCTGGTAAACAATAGGAAGAAAAGAGCCAGTAGGATTCCACAAAGGCTGGCAAATTCTTCACAACTTTTGCAGACTGTTATGCCTGTCAGCCAAATTAGTACTGTACTGACTGATTTGACCCATGGTTTTTTTTTTTTTTTTCATCAGCTTAGGCATTATTTTCCAAGGTTAAAGCAGATATGTTCCTTAGATGCAGAAATAGGACTGGGACTCTGAGTCTCAGATCTTCATTTGACTATGAAGCTCAAAAACCATCTATAGGCCAGGCATCAATTCTCAGTGTAACCTACCTTTCAGGATAATTAAAAAAAAAAGTAAAAAAAAAATGAATGGGTCAAAAACAGGCAGGAAGAAGAAAAGTGTTACTTGCCTTGGTATCCTGTAGGAAAGATGGAATATAAATGTCATAAATAAAATGTCATAGGAATGCTTGCTGAGGGCAGTTCAACCATTCCTTCAAGCAGCAACAAAACTTTCTGTCTTTGTGCAGCAGAAAGAAAGAAAGAAAAAATCTCCTCAACTAGTAGTTAAACAGCATGTATACATAACCTTTGTCTTTGGGAAGAGGCTGATTCTGAGTTGGGGAACTGGGTTTTGCTAAATCTTGCTGAGATCTCCTTAATTCTTTTACATTTTCTCTTTAAGCAGAATATAACACTGCATGTTTCCAACGAGGTGAGGCTTCTTCAGAAACAACCCTCCCACACACCCCTGCTTAATCCAATAAAGGAAAAATCTGTCTGAACTATGAATCAGTACAGATTTACTATTAAGAAATGGAAACAAATAAAATCACACTCCCACTCCCCTTAGAGAGGTACCAAATGAAAATGACTCAAGCAGTATTCTTTCTGCCAAAATTCTTTGGACCTTATTCCTAGTTAGCACTCTTCTGCACAGCTGGGCTGCTATCTAGAGCACAGAAAACTATACTAGCTATACTATACTATACTAGCTATAAAGGACTGACTTCACTTACTGACACCCTTACTCTGCCTTGGACTCAAAGCAGAGTAACAATTCTGTCTATGCTGGAAATGGAAGGAGAAGCCACAAAGAAGGGGGAGTGAAGCTATTTTCCAAGGCGCCTGAAGGCAGGACAAGAAGCAACGGATGGAAACTAATCAAGGAGAGAAGCAACCTAGAACTAAGGAGAAACTTCCTGACAGTTAGAACAATTAACCAGTGGAACAACCTGCCTCCAGAAGCGGTGAATGCTCCAACACTGGAAGTTTTTAAGAAGAGACTGGACAGTCATTTGTCTGAAATGGTATAGGGTCTCCTGCCTGAGCAGGGGGTTGGACTAGATGATCTCCAAGGTCCCTTCCAACTTTATTATTATTATTATTAAGAGAAGGACAAGGAATGTCTTGTTTGGTGCCAGTGGCTGGCAGCAGAAGACCTATAGATGTTCTGCAAAGTTATAGAGTGATCACCCCATGGCACCAGAGGATTGGCATCCAAGGAGATTCCCTCCCCCACTTTTGCTACCATTACCTTCTTGCTGTGTGGAGAGAAGGCAGATTTTATATTGTCGGCTTGCTGTTCTCATGGAGTGGTTGCTCAGTGGGAATAGAGAACTAGCAGCAAACAAATCATTCTCACTCAATTCTCTCACTCTGTTCTTTTCCTCCTGTTCATGGGCGTGTGTGTGGGGGGGTGAGGGCGGGAGAGGAAAGCAAAGGGAGGAAAAAAAGAGAAATAGATTTTTTTGGATGCCAGTATCAAAACACCTGTTGTTTCCCAAAGTGGTATATTTAAAATTAAATTCAAATTTAATTTCGATACAACAACAACAACAACAACAACAATAATAATATTTTTTTAATGTCAGAACTGCTTTCACATCAGGTTAAAAAGCTAAAATCGGAAGCAGGAAACCCTATAATTCAAAAGTGATGCAAGCAATACACATCATCTCTTAAGTACTTTCCCTGCAGTACTGAATATGACATAAAAAACTAGAACCGAGCAATAAACCCATTCAGGAAACAGCTTGAGGGTATATAATATATTCTTGTAGACCTTTCATTACCCAAACTAGGTAACACCATCAGTGCTAGTCAATCCAACCGTGCTTGAGTATTAACAAGTGTGCTGCCATATTCTCACTAGCTCCCTACATGAAGGTTTCAAGTGGTGGCTCTATATACATATGTCAGAATGTAATGGTCATCCCTAGAGAAGCAACCTAGAACTAAGGAGAATTTCCTAACAGTGAGTAGCAATCAACCAATGGAACAGCTTGCCTTCAGAAGTTGTGGGTGTTCCATCACTGGAGGCTTTCAAAAAGAGACTGGACAACCATTTCTCTGAAATGGTATAGGGTCTCCTGCTTGAGCAAGGGGTTGGACTAGATGACTCCAAGGTCCCTTACAACTCTATTATTCTATGTTCTATTGCTCACATATGTTAAATTTTTGGTTCTCAAGCATGATTAAATAAAGAATTCTGTTGGTGAAAATGTCCTCACAACAACAATAGCGCAATATATTGACACTTTTCAAAGAAAAGCAGAGAAGCTATGCCAGCCTAGATAGCATTAGTACCACTCTTCAGAACAGAAGTGAATAGAATACAATAGAGCCGGAAGAGATCTTGGAGGTCTTCTAGTCCAGCCCCCTGCTCAAGCAGGAGAACCTTGAAGTGGATACTTCAAGGTTCCATAAGAAATGGAGGCAAACCCCAGAACCAACAAAAAGTTTTGGGTGAGAAAAATCGAATTGCAGCAAGGCAGTTTTCATCTAACAAGTAAATGCCTTGGCAAGAGGCATTTCAATCTCTCTGTGTGTGCTAGCCTCTTTTTATTGCAGCTGATAGCAAAATCCCCACTGATTTTAATGAGGCATGATTTTAGCCCTCCCTCTAAATTATCCATCTGAATGATTCATCTACCCTTGTGTCCCAAAAGTTTACAGTGCCCATTAGGTTAGTTTTACAGCAACCAAGACACTAGAGGAGGGCTCAGCAGATTGTCACTTTAATGAAGTATTTAATTTTACATGGGTTTCTTAGAAGGAGCTACATTTCTAGAAGGAAGGAAGAGCCCCCTCTAGACCAATAATTGTCTTTAGGAAGAGAAATTCCTGGCAGAGGAATTAGGGATTTATCTTGAGTTGGAATGAATTTTCTGACTGTGTCAATTGGCATCTGGAAAAAAAATTCCATAGGGAAAGTAATGTGACTAAATAGTTCTCAGATGACAAAACAAATGGATGCTTTAATGAAATTTTTTTTGAACATCGCTCAAAATCTTGTCCCCAGAATGGAGGCATACATTTTATGATACTGTACATGTTTGGTATTTATATGATATATATTTCATTCTTTCTTTCCCTTGCTTAATTTCTTCTGAAGTTAAAAAAAAAGTTTTCATGGTTTGTATTTGTTTTGTTTAGTGTGTCCTCATACTAGGCCTCTACCAGGCTACTTTTTATATAGTGAGTTCTTAATTAGTTAGTTAAGATGCTTCATGGTAAGGCAGTTGCTTGATTTTTCACACATGGCATTACTAACCATAAAAACTTGGCTGAAAATATAGTATTCAGTGATGCTAAGGCTTTACTGGACTATCGTCTTTGAAAATAATATATGCTGTAGAGTTTACACAGAAATGACAGTGTTTATAACGAATATTTGCAGAAATAAACAGGAAAACCTTCAAACACTAACAATTATGTTGAGCCTTGATACTTCTTGGCAAGCAATCACAACAACTCCTTGGTGAGGTCTTTAGGATGACATGTAAATATTTGACAGAAAGGTAAAATATAGATATCTGACCCTCTATACAGTTAATAATACCAAACAATGAAGCTAGACAAAGGGACACATACACACACAGTGTTTCACTGAAATGAAGATTTTGATCCCACAGAATAGGTCAAAATGATATGAAAAGCCACTTTTGTAGCTTTCTATTGTATATACATTATATTTCAACTGTACCTCAATTAGTTTCCTTTTTGGATTTGCTCCTTTATTTTATTCTAAAACATTTTCCCTCCCAAATTAAAAAAAGTATGTTTGGAACAGCCAAATATGATCTAGTAAGATCCATAGTTAAATTAATGATATGGAGTCAAATTTTCCACACATGTTGTAGCCAGCTAACCATCCATCTGCACAATAGATATGTTTTTTTGCTTGTGTGTGTACGTGTGTGTTATTGTATGTTTGAAGAAACCTGAGCAAAAGAAAGGGCAAATAAATTTCATATGCACGCACACAAACATACACAAACACAAACATTGACACTGAAGTTCTGCTTTGAATTTTGTTGTCTCAGATAAGAACTATGCTCCCCAACATCACAACTAATTTGTGAAAGCATATCTTACTGTATATTGGCATTATTCCCCACTATTAGCCCCTCCACCAGTTTTCTTTTTCTTCCCTCATATTATATTAGGTATACAAAAACTCTGCTCTCGGCATAAAAGAAAAAAGTGTTTCATCTCCTCAGAACTTGGGAACTGATAGGACTTTGCTTGGACAAAGAAGCAAATGAATACCTATATCATCTTTATCTACATCATCTATATCTAGCTACTGTATAGCCATGCCTATGTCTAGAGAATTTAATTCCATGTTTCCATGCCTTATAGCAGACATGTCAAACTCACGACATCACATGACATCACGTATCGGGACAGTTTTGCCATTGCCGGCAATGGGGTGGGCGCGGCTTCCATGTGATGTGTCTGGCCCACGGGCCGGCAGTTTGACACCCCTGCCTTATAGTCATCTAGAACAGTCAGTCTTTAATATCTGAATGTTCTGAAAAAGTTCTCAACCATGGCAATGTCATTGTGAAATTTTCTGTTAACCTACCCTCTCTGTTTATGACGGCACTTGAGTCTTTTAAAATAAACCTGGAGTGAATTTTTTTCTTGCTTCTGAATGATTAAATGCTACATTATTTGCATGATAATTTTACAGGATGATGTCCCTAAGGTGCTTTGCCAAAAGGCAACTGGACTTTCTTGGTTTTTTTTCTTTGAAAATGTTTCGCTTTCACTTATACTGACTGGGTGCTTTTCTCTTCTAGTCCAGGCATGTATATTTTTCTCTTTTGTTTTTATACTATTTTTTATTATTGTAAGCCACACAGCTTACAATACAGCTTTATAAATCAGATAGGTAGATGATAAATAAAGATCTGCTCAGAAATAAGATCCACTGAGTTCAATGGCGTTCAGCTGTAGGCAAATCAGGATAGAATTATAGCAAATAATATTTTTCCTTGAAGTATATGTTTCTGAACATATTTCATCCTAAAATATATTTTATATACATTTATGGTACGTTTTGGGGATTGAGAACTGCATCATAAAATTCAAACAACTATGACACTTAAAAGATAATTTTGTTTCGTTCTAAGCTAATGAGAGAACTTTAAAAAAAACATAATGAACAGGAATGTCTACTTATGAGGAACTAAACATGCCTAGGACTGTGAAATCAACACACTGTATTTCCACAAATAATACAATAGAAGTCTGAAAAACAATGGGGCATGTACATGTTGAAATATTTTGATTAAGGGTTTGGAAAAGTAAGCTAATTGAGAAAGTTACACCCTTCGTAATCTGCACCATTTGGGTGAGATATTTTAATGCCCACTGTATGTTTAAGCTTATTAAGTGATCTTAAAATGTTTGTTATATTTTTTGTAGAATTACCAGGGTTGATTAATATTGTACACAATTTAAAACTCTGTACATGTCATTGTTTTCAGTGATTGTAAATTTTCAATCTTTACATTGATTGTAAGTAATTTTACTGAACAAGAGATGGAATTAAAGAGACAAAGTTTGAAAAGAAATCATAGATGCACAGGATGCATAGTGTCAAAGAGATGTTAAATGCTATTTCCTCTCGCTTTATCACTGGTAGCCATTGGTGCAATTCTAGAGATTACTTAAATATGAGCCAATACGATCATTTAAATATGAGCCAGCAGTATGCGGCAGCAGCCAAAAAAGCTAATGTAATCCTTGGTTGCATAAACATAGACATAGAAACAACATCACATGAAGTATTAGTACTATTTTATAAAATCTTAGTAAGACCACATCTGGAATACTGCATCCAGTTTTGGTCACCATATTACAAAAAAGATGTTAAGACTTTGGGAAAAAATGCAGAGAAGAGAAACTAGGAAGATTAAAGGCCTGGAGACTAAAACATATGAAGAACGGTTGCAGGAACTGAGTATGGCTAGTATAGACAAAAGAAGGACATGGGTGATGTGATAGCAGTGTTGCAATACTTGAGAGGCTGCGGCAAAAAAGGGGGGGGATTCAACTTTCCATAGCACCAGAAGCAAGACAAGAAACAAGGATGGAAACTAATGAAGGAGAAAAGCAACCTAGAATTAAGGAGAAACTTCATAACAGTGAAACCAATTAATCAGTGGAACAGCTTGCCTTCAGAAGTTGTAGGTGCTTCATCACTGGAGGTTTTTAGAGACTGGGCAGCCTTGTCTGAAATGGTATAGAGTCTCCTGCTTGAGCAGGGGGTTGGACTAGAAGAACTCTGAGATCCCTCCCAGCTCTATTCTGATTCTGATTCTGATTACTAATGAAAGCTTAGCAAACTACTGTTTGTTTGTTTGTTTTTAATAGCCAGGCAGACAGTACAAAACTTTCTGATAAATGTTCACATTGCAGGAGTGATTTAAATATGGGCCCAAATACTTCTAAAATTGCTTTGGAAAGAGATTCATATTTGTAATCCAAAGAAAGGATCCCAGTGGAAGCTAACATTATGCAGTATCACCAGATTTTGCAAAGCTGAGGGGTATATAATATATACCATGCATGTTTGAAGTTACATTATTGAAATTAGGAAATTGCTGCAATATCAGGTGTGGCTGAGCATTTACATAATGGTGTCTGAAGCAAAGAGGGAAGAATGGGTAAAATTATGGATTCCAAAGATGATACCTCTCTCTGTTTTCTATTTTAGCATGCACAAATTTATGTGAGCTTTGTCATCTTATTTATAGCTACAGTTTACAGTTTTTCTTGTAAATGAAGAAAAAAATGGTGCTTTTGAATTACGGTGCTGGAGAAAATTGCTGAGAAAATTGTGGATCCCTAGAAAACCAAATAATTCAGCACTAGGTAAACTATATGGAGATATGATTAAGCTAGAGTTTAAATATTTTGGACACTTAATGCAAAGGTGATGTGAAATGCCTAGGCTTCCTGGGCTTCCTGAAGCTTCGAACAAGAAAAGCTAATAAAAAGTAAAACGATAGAAGACAAAAGTAGCTAGATATTATTTAGCCACTGAGCCACCACTGAGCTGTGGTGGTGCAGTGGTTAGAATGCAGTATTGCAGGCAAGCTCTGCCCACAGCCAGAAGTTCGATCCTGACCCACTCTGTAGTGATATCCTCTCTTCAGTTGCTGGAGGACAACTAAAAAAATGAAGAGACAGAAGAAGGAGAGGAGAAGGTAAGTCTGTACATGAAGTAAAGAGAGTGGCTGGAGTGAAAAGTTGGGGAGAGAAGTTAATTGCATGAAGCAGTCATTAGTTCCTGGTCAGAAAGGAAGAAGAAAGATCCAGATACTGGACTACTGCTGTCATGTTTCCCCTATTTCCAGATCCAGGGGTAGCTTCCCTTGGAGAAGAAAAGCAAAGACTCAGAGGTTTGAGAAGGCCCAAGAACAGCAAAGAGGGACCTGGCTAGCAGCAGGCAGCAAGTTCACCCAACACTCAATAGAGGATTAGCTATTGATGGAGAAGCTCTGGGGAAGAATTGAGCTGAAGACCCTGAGAGAGGTTCTTCCCCCAAAGAAGAAGCAGTAGGTGGATTTGCCTGAGCAATTCCAGGAGAAGGTCAAGTCACATTGTCCCTAGGATCTCATACTCTGTATCAAGGTTCTTAATAATAATAATAATAATCAGTGGAAACGACGTGCAACCTTTCTCTCTCAGCCTCCCTATTGACTTTACTTGTGGGAAGCCAGCAGGGAAAGTTGCAAATGGCAATCATACGACTGTGACATGCTGCAACCATTGTAGGTATGAACTGGTTGCCAAGGGCTCAGATCATGATCATGTGACTAAGGGATGATGCAACAGTCAGGTCAATGAGGACCCGTCATAAGTACCATTCTTTCAACACCGTTGCAACTTGGAATGGTCATTGAATGAGTGGTCATAAATCGAGGATTCTGATGTTGGAAAGCAGTCTACAGACAACCGCAATAAGCTGCACAATAGATGCATTACAATCTTTGGGCTGAGATGTATGGAGATGTAATGGAATGTGTGGGTGATCTCTTGGGGTGAGGGGAAGAGATGCTGCCTTGGGAACAATCAGACAAGAGAGGGAGAAGCCCCCCAGTGACTTAATAATCAGAGAAAGAATCTTAGGAAGGACCCATCTTAATGATTGGGTAATTAAAGGTAGTGGCAGGAAGTTTGTATCTTTGGATTTGCAAGATTTCTGTTAACATCGTCCTACAACAGGGGTCTTCAAACTTGGCCCTTTTATGACTTGTGGACTTCAACTCCCAGAATTCCTCAGCCAGCATGCCTGGCTGGGAATTCTGGGAGTTGAAGTCCATAAGTCATAAAAGGGCCAAGTTTGAAGACCCCTGTCCTACAATAAAGTAGAGTTAGTTCATCTAGTCACGTTTCCTGTCTGGTTTACCTGGGAAGACAGAGCAGAGCTGATTGTTGCTGTAGAGTCTTCTGTCAGTTTTCAGTTTGGGAGAAACTAGTTGCCAGTCATGTGCCTTATACTTGGAAATTGTATAAATTGTTTAGCAATAGGATTGTGTTGTTATTCCTTTATGCATTTTATTAGTTTTACTTTGCCTTTTTTCAATAGTGCTCAATGACCAAAGCCATAGATTATGTTGAATTGGTATTCTATTACATGGGAATAACCATATATGGTATCAAATATGTGGTGAAGAAGATTGCTGATTCCTTCTGTCCTATCTAAATTTGATCCTGCCTATGGAGGGGTGGAGGGGTGAACATTCCATATAAGTTAAAGTTTCCAAGCTACATAAACCAGCCTAAACAATATGAATTTATATGAAGCTTCACAAAATACAAGGATCTTATAATGATTTGGATTATTGCAACTCTATCTCCATGGAATTGTCCTCCAAGACCACCCAGAAACTTCAGTTAATCCAAAAAGCAGTTGCTCAATGATAGGAGTGTCAAAGTTCTCCCATGTAACATTGGTAGAGTCTGTGCAACTTTTAGAGTTGCACAGACCAATTTGCTTTTGGATGTGCAATTCAAGGTGCTGGTTGTTGTTGTTGAAGTCCTACATGGTTCATGATCTGGTGATCTACAGGACCTCCTCCTCTCAGTGGCTTCTGTTCACCCAAAGTGATTGGTAAATGTAGTCTTGCTTTAGCTCCCTTCTTTCAGAGATGATCATCTTCAGGAACCATGCTTCCCAATTGACCCCTTTTTTTGGTATAACCTTCCTCCTGAGATCTGAATAGCTCCCATCCTCTTAAACATCAGGAAACCAAGTTAACTTGGCTTTTTAAGAATGGAACATATAGGAACAGTAGCCTCCCTTTATGGGTTGTGCTTTGAAGTTTGAATTTTCACAGAGGCTGCAAGTATTAATTATTAATAGTCTCTCTCTCTCTCTCTCTCTCTCTCTCTCTCTCTCTCTCTCTCTCTCTCTCTCTCTCTCTCTCTCTCTCTCTCTCTCTGTGTGTGTGTGTGTGTGTGTATTGGAGTAGAATATAAGACTAATAAAAAAAACCAAACATATTTTCAGGTTCATTCTGTATAAATGCATATACAATAGTATAACATGCACAGTGGTCAATATTATGTCTACCTCCTCAAGCCCTGCTTTCTCAACAATTTCACTTGGTTTCAGAATTAATTCCTGTGCTATTTTTCTCTATTTTTCCCCACCTCCTTATTTAAGATCTGATCATACAGATAGGTTAGCCGGAAATCTGGAAAGACAAATTACAGCTTTGAGCAGTATTTGTTAAACTAATTGTCACATCGTTTGAATCTAATTATACAAATGATGATGACTCAAACAGGATAGGTACTGATTGTATGCTTATATGCATTATTCTAAGTGATGGCTGAACTTCAGTAGATAACAAGCAGTGAGCTGACATAACCTTTGCTGACCTTCAAAACCTATAGAACTTCTACAATTGCCTGATTTTGTTTGTTTGTTTTGAAACATTTGTGCTTAGATATAAATCTCTATTTTTTTTTTTATTAAATCTGGATGTCTCTGGCTACTTTAATGATGCTTGGTGGTAAAAAAAAAAAGTAGAAGAAATAAACATATGATTCCATGCAGATAGTGAAAGATATAAATTGCCTGCATGGGAACATTTCAACTGCATGGAAAGCAGAAAATAATATTGAGCAAAATATTTTATACTTTCCAGAAGTAATTTGCTAATTCCAAATGGTGCATCAGTAACACAATCATGGCTGCCTTTTTAAAGAATTATGGTTATCTGTTTTATGCTGAAAATATGCACATGGTGGTAATTTCATCCATGAGAACCTGGGGAAATTATATTAATCATCATAACTGAGTACAGCTTCTTTCTCAACATGAGTCATAAATATCTTTGAGTATTAAACCTCTTTACAATAACATTAATTTAATCTATAAGAGGACATTGCATACTATAAATGCCATTTATAAATCTACGGAGATGGTTAAAGGAAAGCAGAAGCTGGCTAGGTTTTGTTGGGAAAGGTATCTTAAATAAAACATTCAAGTTTTCAGAATAATGCTTAGAGGGATTCTGATGTGTTAAATAATAAATCTTAAATAATATTAGGATTGAAATTTAGTTAATCGCTGCAGAGGAGAAAGAAAGCAGCTGGCATGAAATTTCATTCTTTAGTTTAAAATATGTCAGTCGGTGAAGTCCTTCTAATTTTTGGAGATTTTAGTTTTGCAGTTTCCTACAAAGGTTTTCCATTCACTTCAATGGAGAAAATTCCTTGGCATTCCTGTCACCCTGTCCCAAAAGATGCTTTTTTAAAAGGCAACTGGACTTTCTTTGTTTTTCCTTGAAGATGTTTATCTTCTCATCCAAGAAGCTTCTTCAGTTCTTCAGTTCCAGAACTAAAGAAGCTTCTTGGATGAGAAGCAGAGGTGGGATTCAGCCGGTTCGCACCACTTTGGCAGAACCGGTAGCTAATTTTTTGTTGCCCAGGCCCAGGATGGACTTCAGGAAGCAGCATCCACACAGAGAACCAGTCGTTCATGTATTTGAATCCCACCACTGATGAGAAGTGACTTTTTCCTGTCACTCTAATAAAAGGCAGGAGAGTAAGCATGGGCATAACAGGACAGACACAGCGCCCTTTGTCAGGAACCAAATGCACTTTCTTTTTGAATATTGATGTTACTGAGTATAAAATGTTAACACAATTAACTAGTTAATTAACATTTTATACTGTCCAGTTCTAGTTTCTGGTCAGTTTAAAATTAAATTAAAAATCCAATATTTGTAATAAACACCAAAGGAAAAAAAATGCTTACTTTGGCCCAAAGATACATGAAAAACAGTATGTTAGATGTTTGAAATAGGTGTGTCATCCTTACAAACGTCAGGAAAGGCAATCATGTGCAACTTGACCTGAAAGTGCTCTGGCTATGGGAAGGGATCACATTACACAGCATCAGCCCAAGGTAAACACTAGGTCACTAGATTTGACCTAAATGAGTTTGCACTGAGATAATCTAAGATAATCTCGTGGTTGCGTGGTGACTATAAAATCTTGAGCAGTTCTGGATCCCATTCCAAGGACATGTACATTAAAGTCCTCCAGCATTAATAGCCTGGGGGATCCAGAACCCTTAATTTGTCCCTAGCTCTGGTAATCCTATAGGCTATAAAACATGTACTGAAAATTGCTCATTATAGGTTTTAGTCATGATGCCTGATTGCTTAGAAAAGTATGGTTGCATTATAATTTATCCCTCTTTTCTTCCAGTCAAGACTGCATTAATTTCTATTGCTATATATATTTCATTTACACTAATGCCTGGATTTCATTCTGTAGTTACATGGAGCAAAAGAAAAACAACCAAACAACTAAAAAAAACCCCACTTTGCTATGACATGGGATGAAACAAAGCATTTTTTCTTTTTTCTTTTCCCTTCCTTCTGTTGTATATTAACAGATCTAAACAAAATGTAAGTCTCCTTTAAGATTTATTTTCCCATTTTTAAAGGCAAGTAACTTTGCTGACATATTAGTGACCTAATCGTGAATAAAATATCCCGTTTTCTTTGAAGGATAGTCCCCTTGATCCATTAAATAAACACTCTGCATTACAAAAAAAAAGGTAGACTGATATGCAAGAAACACAATAATCAAGACTAGATTTAAAGTCTTTAAAAAATGCAATCGTATGATTATGCAGTAATGAATGTAATGCTGCTTATCCACACTAAATCATGAGGTATTGGACAAAATTGTCTCTTTGTGTTTTAGAGGTGGAGCAGTAGTAAAAATGAGCTGTTGTCATTATAGCTTGCCATTTCTGTTTAGATCTTGTGCCAGAACAAAATGTGTGTTTCACTTAAAACTGAAGGTGAAATTGATTATTTGAATTGTTAAACCATCTTTGGTTTAATATAAGTCACAGTACTGTACTTCTGCTTGTCTTCACTTGGATGTGTACTTTTTATTTATTTTTTAGATTTATTTTATCTTACCTTTATTACTTTATAAGTAACTCAAGACAGAGTACATACCTAATGCTCTTTCCTCCTCCTATTTCCCCCTAACAACAACCCTGTGAGGTGGACTCGGCTGACAGGGGGACTGGCCCAAAGTTACCCAGTCGGCTTTCATGCCTAAAATGGGATTAGAATTCATAGTTTCTCTGTAGTAACCATGCTCAGCAAATAAAATTCAGGTCAATGTTTCCAGAAATGGTAATTCCTTGGCTTTGAGAAATTTTCCTTGCCAGAATTTAAAGCAAATCTTTGTGAGTTTCTTGATATAGTCTTGATTTAAAAGTCCCTGGGGCACTGATATTGATGATTTGTGCTAGCATAGTATTGTAATTAGATTACTGAAATACAAGGTAAATTCATTTGGAGTTTCCTGGTTTGCGTATATTTGTCTATATCAGGCATGTCAAACTCACGACGTCACGTGACGTCCTGCGATGTATCGGAACTTTTTCCCCATTGTTGGCAATGGGGTGGGCGTGGTTTTGGCGTGACACATCCAGGGCCAGCAGTTTGACATGTCTGGTCTATATGATCATGCTAGAAATTAAACAAAACTGTATATATAGAATTACTGTTGTTGCTGCAAGAACAAAAACAAATGTACACCTAGGGGTGAATGAACCTGGAATGCACTTTAGCACTTAGGCAATCTATAAGCTAATCACAAATTATCTCTTTATAAAAACATTTATAGATCCCTTCTCCATTTTTTATTTATAAAATAATATAGAAATTGAAAAAGGTGACATGCAACTTAAATGTTGATGGATATATCAGCTTGGAATTGTGGAGTCTTCCTCAAATGTGGTTATCTATTTCTTTAGATGTTTCTTTCTGCTTCAGTTATAACCAGCTATAAGTGTTTACAGTTATAAGGCCATAACTATAAGTGGTTAAAAATATAGATAATAAATAGTTAATATAATAACAATAAATCCATTCTGTTAGAGTCACCTCAACCGAAAGCAACAGTATGGCACCAGATCACATTCGGGCCACAGATTCTGAAGATTTTCCATGTTTTAACAAATTTTCAGATGATCATAATGAAAGGAAATCACTCTAGCCTCACAAGGTCAAATTGTAGCATAGGAGGGGATCCTCACAAAGAAGGTCTGCTATCACTCCCTCTCCTACTGGACATCCCAAGGAGTGGGGACTCTTAGCAGGCTGAATCTGTATGCCCTGTGTAGGCAGAGTCTCCCCTGGCTAGGTGAGGCAGGTTAGGAAAAGAGAGAGTATCTGATCTAAACTCATCCTATGAGCTTCCGTGGCTGAGGGTAGACTTGATTCATAGTTGAAGTTCTTAACCTCTGGTTCCAGTAATTACTCAAACATAAAGAATGCCAAGATCATTTATTTGATATTCTAGATTTAAGTATATGAGTCTTGGCTGAGTTAAACTGAGAAAAGTAATAGCTTGCAGTGGCTTTTTTTTTTTTTACTTACAACAGTAATTACTGAATATTGTTGTCACTATTATTGCTAATTTTATTTGCTACCATTGCTAATTTTATTTGCTACCATTGAACTATATAATATCCATTATTATGTTTTTAAAACACATTAAAATTTTAAGTGTTTGATTAAACATGCCACAATATTCATTTTGACTGTGTTTGCTAGAATAGTAAACTAATAGCAATATGACTTCATTAACCTATTTGCACATGAGATTCTAGAGAAATCCAGCAGTTTCTCTTCCAAATTAAAATTTGAAGTGCCTTAAATATCACTGACGTTCTATCTCAGCTTGAAACCTCTTCTATTTTCTTTTTAAAGAAAAAAAAAAGCAGGCAATGGGAATACAGACATGGTTGCATATTTGAGAAAAGGACGACATTGGTCTTCCCTTTCTACTTTTTGGTAAACCTCTTTATTGCCGATTTATTTCCCTGTTTTCCATGCTAATCATGGAACTTCCATGCTAATCATGGAACTTTAAAGAAAGGAGAGGAAGCTAGGCCTATGAATATTAACCCATGAAAGTTCTTCTTTAGTCTTTGCTGAAAGTGGATTTACTTGTAAGTAAGATATGTTGATTACTGTACTATAAGAAGATACTTGATGAAACATTGAAATGATTTGCTAGATTTTTATCTTTCTTTTCTCCTTTTAAAGAATTCTCTAAATGAAATGAGTTTGCCAAATTGTTCTTTCAGGGAGACACCTTATTCCTGGAACAATTTTCACCCCCAACAAATTGTGATTACTTCTATAAATATGGATAAACAGATTTACATTAACATAACATGAAATATAACTTACTGAAAATAGTTTGTCAGTATGCCAACTAGCATTCAATAATGGTAAGAAATTGAAATAAAGACAGCCAACAATTAAATGTTGTTAGCAACCATTTTTCATTGTATGTATGCATGTATTTAATGATTCATTTTTAAAACAAGGATCAGGCAACAGGGTTCTGCAGAATTATATCTCTTCCAAGAAATGTTTTGTAAGTACATTGTTTTGTAGCTGTATTATCTAAGATTTCACTGGTATCTTTACAATGGATTGTAATAGAATAATGTCTGGCCCTTTATCACTTGATAATGATCTGTGCTCTGACTACATTATAGCTCCTGGTCATTCTAAGTGATGCAGCCTTTAATTATATTTTGGGAAAGAAAATGGCTCAATAATGTTAATTTCCCAAACCGGTTCTTTTTCTACATGTATCATCCCACATATTCGCATATGCTGATACTGTGTGTGAAATACTACATTTTCTACTTACCGATATTTTTCATTTTTCCTTTAAGTTGTTATCAGTACTTGTAAGTTTTTGTACATTGAAACAAACTGGTCAATTGGTGGCCAAGCTGGGTGGAGTGAATGCATCTGTATCAGGGCTTTTTTTGTCATAGAACGCCCAGAACGGAGTTCCGGCACCTTTTTTGGATGGAACCTTGTAGGGTAGGCAAGGCAGGTTGTATGACATGTGTGAGTTCCGGCACCTTTTCGTTTTACAAAAAAAGCACTGAACTGTATGTTAAGTTTTTAAGGAAAAGGCCTCATTTGTTATAGACTGAAAGATGCCTTACTCCCTGAGGAAATCTGTACCATTTGTCAGAAAATCTGAATGGGGGGATAAAGGAAAATATTACACAGTTATTAATATGAGGAACAGCTCTTATAAAAAAACCTGAGAGTTGTCTAATAAATACACAAAAATATACAGAACTATACTTTTTAAATATAAATATAGCAACAAAAAAAAGATATTTGGACAAATTTATAAATCAGGGTTTCATGTTACATTATATACAGTAGCATAGTTCCTGGAATGATTTCAGTAGCAAAGTAGATTTTTACTCACAAATAAAGGCAAATATGTATGTTCAAGGATAATGTTGAAAGAGCCAGGGAAATGATTGAAGGTTAAACTGGGTGCATTTTTCTCTGCATGTTTGTATTTGTTCTTATGTTTAACCATTGAAAATGTACCACTTTTTTCCCAAAAAAGAATCTTCTCCATATGCCTTACTTTAAAATAAAAGCAACATTTTAAAATAACTTTAAAAGTTGAGGTTATATTATTCACCCTGCTCTGTATCCAGTGGTGGGATTCAAATATGTGAGCAACCAGTTCTCTGAGTGGATGCCACTTCTGGAAGTCCATTCTGGGCCTGGGCAACAAAAAATTAGCTACCGGCTCTGCCGAACTGGTGTGAACTGGCTGAATCCTGCCACTGTCTGTATCATAGCACACTCTGCAGTACTGAAAATTAGCTGGGTCACTAATTAAAATCCCACAGGTTAAAGTCTGTTTAACTGACATGGCATGAGGATAAAGACAGAAAGTACAGAAGGAGAAAAAACGGATGGGCTGTTCGGGTTGTCATGTCATGTCATGTCATGTCATGTCATGTCATGTCATGTCATGTCATGTCATGTGGATTCTCATTCCAGAATTGACTCACACATAGGTGTCACCATCCTGCCTGCTAGACTGAAAGATACCCACAGAATAGATGCTAAAAGAAGAAAAATAACCAGGTTCACTTTTTTGTGTAGACAAATTGTGATGAGTTAGAACAGGGGTCTTCAAACTTGGCCCTTTTATGACTTGTGGACTTCAACTCCCAGAATTCTTCGGCCAAGCATGCCTGGTTGAGGAATTCTGGGAGTTGAACTCCACAAGCCATAAAAGGGCCAAGTTTGAAGACCCCTGAGTTAGAATAAGGGGAGATGAGAGAGAGAGAGAGAGAGAGAGAGAGAGAGAGAGAGAGAGAGAGAGAGGGAGGGGAGGGAGGGAGGGAGAGAGAGAGAGAGATCTTAGCTGATTCAGTATATCTCTAGATTCTAGTGATCCCACCTAGCTCTCCCTATCAAAATAATTCATCCATAATTTTAGCAATAAGATGTTCATCATTTGTACATAGTTTAAATTCAAATATTTTTTATTATGTTCAGAAATGATTTTCTTCTCAATGGAAGTACACCTTATAGTAACAAAGGGTTGTAGAACAAACAAGTATCTCCTGTTGCTGAGAATTAGGCAGCATATAAAGTAAATTAATAAAAATTATTATTATTATTATTATTATTAATTATTAATATTATTATTGTTGTTGTTGTTACTATTATTATATTACCTTTTCTAGTGGCTATTTTTTAGCAAGGCTTCAAATGCAGAGTAAAGTTTTTGGATTGCTGTTCACAAATCTTGCTAAATAAAAGGGAACCTAAAGCATACACTTACAAAATTGAAGCTTAAAAGAAGATTTAAAGGACGAGTCTTTTTCCAAAAGATTCTTAATAAATGGTTGGGTAATTCCATTTTTATTGGAAATAAAAATGCCAGTGGTACTTTCATCAATTTCTATAGAGTTTGATTGTACCAGTGACACCAATAAAGGTATTTAAGCCAGAAAAGGTCAATGTGCTTCTTCATAAATCATAGCTGTACACTTCCTTTGTCTACTTTTACATAGTACGGTAATTAGATCAGCACTATAAAGGAAATAAGGATATCACCAAAATAGTTATTAAGTAACTGCATGAGCTAATTATTAATCTAAAACTAATTTTGACCCTCTACCATTGCACTTTGTCTTGTATTACCTGGTTATTAAAATTAAGCTGATAAAATAATTGAAAGGAAAGTGATTAGTGATGAAACTAATCAATAGATCAAACTAACATTTATTTTTTACAGTCTGGAATTGTGGCTGTAAATACAAACAAGCCAGTTAGAAATCACTCAAATATGAGATGATCTGGACACATAGAAAATAGTAATAATTAAAATATTTTGTGTTAAAATTAAAAGCTGTGTTAAAAGTTAAAATTAAAAGGAGGGATCTCTTAAAATTCTGGATGACTCAGATTTTTTTTTTTTTTTTTAGGGAGAGAGATCCTGGTGTGCCAGATTATGCTTATGGTATGATAAATTAAAAACATATAAAATATACCTGGCCAGATTCTTTTATTCAGCAGTGACAGATGACTATTCTGAAATCAATTTTAGCTCTGTTATCTTTGGGGTGATTGAGTATATAAAGACACATTTTAAAAAGGAAGCAGAAAAATTTCTCTCTCGACTCTATATTCAAAACTTTGGGCGGGGGGAAAGTTTCACAAAATGGCAATTTACAGTATGTAAGCAAATGTCTCCACATTCTGGAATAACAAATCACAAGACATCCTTAGGAAAAAAGGTGGAAGAGAAATGTTAAATTAATGAGCCCATAAAACTGCTGCAAATGAAACGTGTAAATACATTGATCTTTTTTTTAACAAAAAAAAGGGAGAAAAAAACCCCCAACTTAATGCTTTCCTTATGATTTTTACATCACAAGAAAAACCTGTTCTATTTGCATCAGCACAGCTTCTCAGTAAACAGTGTTCTTTCTTATCTGCTCGATGCCTTCTCCCTAGGCTATGGCAGATTTTTCATTTAGCTAAAAGCTCAGTAAGAGGTCTGTGAGAATGATAATCCTAGCATGGACCGCAGCTGGCACTTTCATGGGGTGGATGATTAGTCTAACGTTTTCTATTCGACCTGGAGAAATTCTCTCAGTGGGAAGTTAACATCCGCTTACTGTCTTCACCAGAACACACTCATCAGTTTCCCATCTGACACCCAAGAACACAAGAAGCTCCTTGAATAATGCAGACGATGGGGGAACATCAGATTTTTTAAAATCATGATGATGATGATGACGATGATGATACATTGAGGCACATGACAAGCCAATTCAGGAGCTTTCTCTTCTATTTTTAACTCCTCACTCTTATGCGATCCATTTTTATTTTTGCTCCACACAGGCAAATTTTAAGCCCTCTCTCTCTCAATGTTGTGGGGGTTGGGGATAATTCCTCATGCCAATTGATTTGAAGACTGGAGGTAACTGTTTATATGAATGACTAGCAGGGCATTTTCCTTCAAAAAGTCTCCGGCTCTGAAAGGGTTAAACTTTATATGCCAACTATAAATCCAGAAGAGCATTATGCAGGATTTTATATCTAGGGGATTTTGTATAAGCTTAACGGAAAATGTTTAAATCACCTAATTTACCCTTAAATCTTTTTTTTTTCAAGTTTAGTTTAGTTTTATTTGATCTCTATACTGTGGACTGTTCTGTGACCTGATGCTTATATTTCATAATAAAGCTGTGGAGGGAAGTGCACTTGTCATTGTGAAAAGCTGCTTAAAGAAGTTTTCTCATCCCCTGTATTGAGAGACATCACCCCTTGTGTCAGAATACTTGACCCAGAAGTATTGACTACTAAAAGTGGCTCCCTAAGAACATGAAACCCACTATCATCTGAGTGCACTGTGAAAACCTAATGACTTCAGCATATGCACACCGAGTAATATCAAATCTTGCTTTGTACCCTTCACCTTCATTTTATAATCCAAGCCTTTGTATGCAGTAATGTGCTATAAGAAAGACTGTTTAATAGGATTTAATGCACCTGTGAGCAAAAGCATTTTAGCTTTTTATCCCCAGAAGCCCAGTAACAGAAAAGGCTTTAATACTGATGTGATGGAATATAAATGTAGAAATATTATAATCACCCAATTTTTTTTTAACCAAAATGTTGACACTCTTTTTGTGAGAGTATTTGACTGCCAAGCATAAGGATGTCACAGGAGGAGCACATACAATGAGCGTGTCACAAGGGAACTACCGAGGCATGTACATAATTGTGATGTTTTGTTTTGTTTTTTTAGCTGAAGTCTGGAGTTTGCCAAACTATGTTACTTGGCTCTGCAAGGATTTGGGAGCATTTATTAACTGTATTTAGTTGAGGATGGGAAAAAAAGGCACATGGTGCTTTGCATACATTTGCATATTATTCAAAATATGCAAAAGGAAATAAGCCAAATTCTTGAAAGCATTAATTGGCAATGGCATCATTCTCAAGATTTGATACCAACTCAGAATCACAAGTCATGCCTTTTGACATTTTTTCAGAAGCTAGCCAATCAGATAACTCCATGAACCTTCTACACTAAGAGGATAGTAGCACATCCCAAATGCATGTACAGTAACAGAATAATAGTCAAGCAGGACACCGTATACCATTTCAGACAAATGGCTGTCCAATTTCTTATTAAAAACCTTCAGTGTTGGAGCACCCACAATTTCTGGAGGCAAGTTGTTCTGTCAATAAAGTTCTCTTTAGTTCTAGTTGCCTCCTTGATTAGTTTCCAGGATCCTTAAAATGAGATATAAATTTCACCTGTGTCTCAGAAATCCAAACTCCGAAGTTGGGGAACCTTGTGGGCAAATTCAGAGAACATACCAAGCCACAGTATAGCTAATTTTATCTATGGATTGGCATGGGGAATAGTCTATACTCACAAGAGGTGGGGTTGGGTGGGCAGATATGAGCTATGGTTGGTGAAAAGAATGAGGGTCACTCAATATGAGGCAAGGATGTTTGCTCACGTTTGAGGCAGGGGGTCAGGATTTTTTTTCCTTTTAATAGTCTTGTGCCTGTTTTAAGATGTACCCTGGTGATTCCCAGGAGTTACAAAGCACTTTGTAAATGGGGATAAGGTTATCCCAGGGGACAAAAATACCTGGCTTTGCTTAGTGGATTTCCTAAACTGATAGTTGTATGTTACATGTATAATAATATCATCCAGAAAAGTGTTACTTGAAGATAAGGTTATTACCTTGAGATGGCCTTTTTCATAATACTGTTAATCATTTGCTTTCCATGGAACTACTTTGCTACTACTGTACTATCTCCTTTCTGTTCATTATTTCTTAACTTAGTCTTCCTATCCCATCATTATGCTAAGTACTTAGAAATTGCTTGGCCTGTTTTTTGTGATTGCTTTTCTAATGACTTATTATGTACAATCTCTTCCCCATTAGGGGACATATGGTGATTTGTCAAGGTGAAAGTTGCCATTTGCTTTGTCTCCCATTTTTTTTTTTGTTAATTCTGCATTCCTGTATCACCAAATCCACTTTTGTTTCAAATTTTGTGAGTCATCTGTTCATTCTGAATTGTCTTCACAAATTGTGTGTGGCCTGAATTTAACATGGGTGTGGAAAGGAGTGTTTAAGACCTGCAAGATTTATACTCACCAACCATGAAATAGCATTCTGGCACCAGTCTTTGGTGAACCCTGTATTCTAGCTAAAAACTTACAAAGTTCATCTATGCTTTTGGTAAGATGCATTCTGTTTGCACAGATCTTATGGTTCTACATTTAGGCAAGAAAAACCAAATACACAGGTATAATATAGGTGGTACCTTGTTCAATAGTAGCAACTGTGAGAGGGATCTTGCAGTCCTAATGGACAATCACTTAAATATGAGCCAGCAGTGTGCTGCAGCTGCCAAAAAAGCCAACACAGTGCAAGGTTGCATTAACAGAGGGATAGAATCAAGATCTCATGAAGTGTTAATACCACTTTACAATGCCTTGGTAAGGCCACACTTGGAATACTGCATCCAGTTTTGGTCACCACGATGTAAAAAAGATGTTAAGACTCTAGAAAGAGTATAGAGAAGAGCAACAAAGATGATTTGGGGACTGGAGGCTAAAACATATAAGGAACGGTTGCTGGAATTGGGTACGTCTAGTTTAATGAAGAGAAGGACGAGGGGTGACATGATAGCAGTGTTCCAATATCTCAGAGGTTGCCACAAAGAAGAGGGAGTCAAGCTATTCTCCAAAGCACCTGAAGGCAGGACAAGAAGCAATGGATGGAAACTAACCAAAGAGAGAAGCAACTAGAACTAAGGAGACATTTCTTGACAGTTAGAATAATTAATCTAGAAGCTGTGAGTGCTCCAACACTGGAAGTTTTTAAGAAGAGACCGGACAGCCATTTGTCTGAAATGGTATAGGGTTTCCTGCCTGAGCAGGGGGTTGGACTAGATGACCTCCAAGGTCCCTTCAAACTTTATAATTATTGTTATTGTTTTTTGTTGTTATTGTTATGTTTGAAACCAAGATTTTTCAGGCATCAAAGATATCTGCTTACATGCAATCTGTGCATGCAATGAAATGCTGAAATTAAATATCACTCAAATCAAAAGATCACATATTTAAATTTTAAATTTAGACTTTTCTTTGAGTTCCATTTTAGCTTGCTGGTATGTCCTATGAATGAATTTGAAGACCACAGCATTCAAGATCAACTTGCCAAATAAGGCTACTCTTTCATACATTGCTTTTCATATTTTTATGTGTATCAGGTTCAGGCCAATGCCTTTAAGAGGAATAGCAACTAAATATTTCAAAAAAAAAGTAGATGAGGTTCAAATACAATAATTTAATTAAAATTGCTTTATGAAAGTACCTTGCATGCCAGATTGCAGGCTTAGCAGCAAAATTCACATGCTCATGAGTAGGATACTGTTCTTGTGGTCAGATTATCCCAGACCTTTTTTCTGCTAAGAAAGAAAAAGTTTTGAACTGTAAAATAAAGAGTAGAGCTCCATTGAATTCAGAGGAAAAGATGCTGAGTAAACAAAGGGGTTTCCATTTGCCCAAAGTCTTAAATAAATGATAGGAAGGATAGGATAGGATAAGAGACTAGATAGGAAGTGGAGGACCCTGCTTTAAGACACCTTTTATTTCTATAAACACTGGTAAAAACATAACTAGAGATTTTGGCTATTTTTAATTTCTATTTGCAGTGTGATGTTAATTTTTGTGATCTTTATTTTACTGTAAAAGTAATGGAACAGAGTATAATTTCAGTCTTTATTCATACTTCAGTTGATATTCAGGAGTTTTGGTTATTTCTTTGGAAATCTTCTTGCGACCTGTAATATTAATTTGAAAACTCTCCAGAATCTTTCTGCAAATTCCTCAGTAGATCAGCAGCATCTTGTTGTCCATCCAATGTTGTCCATCAATGTATTACCATATTGTCAGAAAATATTTAAAGAATAGGAAATTATAACACAAACAAAAACAATAGCAATTACACTAGTGTTAGTATAATCTAGGTCAGGGGTCTTCAAACTTGGCCCTTTTATGACTTGTGGACTTCAACTCCCAGAATTCCTCAGCCGGGCACATTGGCTGAGGAATTCTGGGAGTTGAAGCCCACAAGTCATAAAAGGGCCAAGTTTGAAGACCCCTGATCTAGGTAGTCTTGTTCACAGTAATTTTCTTTCAAACTCCAAAAGTTTGCTTGCTTTTTTAAAAAAAACAACAACATATATATATTACCTCCATTCCCTTTTAGATAGTTTGGTTTTCTTTCTCTTTGAGAGATTGGTTAATTGGTTGATATTCTCTAATCACACCTGCATACTGTATAGTCAGGAGATAGCATTCTTGAAAGTATTTCATTTTTAAAAAACTTTTTGACTAGAGACAGCACAAGGTGTAATAGCTACATCTGTCATAGAACATGGGATTAGGGAGTAGCCAATAGGTATGTTGCCTCCTGGAAGATTGGGAGTTGTAGCAAGAACTACCAAGGCATTATTCCAATGCTAGAGGTAGGTGGATATTAAGATGGAGATAACTTCTGGGAAAAGATAATTGGGACTATCAATCTTCTACCCTGGAGGCCTCACAATTTGCTATACTTACATTACATTACCTTAAATTATTGCATTTCCTATTTCTCTTGGCATGTACTGGATTTGTATTCACAGGTGTTTTTTTTTAAAAAAAACCACTATCATTATTTTTCCCAATTTTATGCTTTTTCAATATAAAATTTCGCAACTTAAATGTAAATATTCTTATATATATATATATATATATATATATATATATATATATTTAAGTTGCGAAATTTTATATATATATTAGTATAAAAATATAAGAAATGAAAATGAGTATATATTAATTAATATATTTATATATATTATATAAAATGAGTATATATTAAGTAGGCCTATAGAAAATACATTTTATTACATGCACAGATTGCATGTAAGCAGATATCTTTGGTGCCTGAAAACCTTGGTTTCAAACATGAACCATATGAGCATATACCTATAGGCATATTTCACATGATCCTTTGCTTCCTGTTATGAGATTCATATTGGTATATTTATTTACCAAAATTTGTATCTTGGCACATAACCTCTAAATAAAACTCATGAAATAACAATAATCATCATAAAATAGATATGATAATATAAAATAAGAATCAGCAAAAACACCTATGAGGGTTTAAAACCATCCATGTCAGAGCTCTCGATCACCAAATGTTCTTTTAAAGAGATAGCTGTATGAAAATATATTAATATGGGAGTCCTACAGATATCAATGAATAACATGTTCCACAAGAATGGGACAGTTGCTGAAAAGATCTGCTTCCTGATCCCCCCTTTCCCAACTTTTACTCCCATAAAGTTTTACAACTTTCTCTGAATGCCTTGGAGAATTGGAAACCATCAAGACATAAAACTGATCTCCTAGCAGATTGTGGAAGAATAATACTTATGAAAGTGTTAATTGATGCTTATCTCATTCCTTAAAGTTCTTGGAACCATTCTAATGCAATCAGAGCAATTTTATCCCCACAGTCTTTGAATTTTGTCTTCCCTCAATCTTCTGAAGCAAATGCATCATAACTCTTCTCTGAAAATAAACTCAAACTGCTTTTAAATAGACTCCCACCCTTGCTGTTTTAAATTCATATTCAAAATGCAAATTGATCCGAGGACACTAATGTTCTATAACAGATCAATACATGTTATGTATACTGCATTTTTATGATATCGCTAGAATTTTAAGACAAGAAATGTCACAGTAGCTCTCCTCAAGGTGTCACTATTTCCATGGTAGATTGTAGGGCCATTCAAACCACTTGAAGGGGCATATGTCTCCCCCAGATAACTGCATCAAGGTAGCTCTGTCCTCCAAAAAACTCCACCCATGTTTTTAAAAGGTCATTTTGCTATGTACAAAGCAGATTTCCTATGGAACTGCAGAAACCTAGTAGATAATTTTGCATTTTAGAGCTGTGGCATAGAATGATGCCTCACCAAAGCTATTTCAGGAATTTTTCAAAGGACAGTTTTAACTTAGATTGGCTCCTAGACAAATATTATGAAGGATTGCATATGGAGGCATGTGTCTTGCCGTATAAGCTAATTCAATGTTTTAAAAGAGCTATTGCATACAACAGCCGAGCATCTAAAGAAGGCTGAATACGAAAAACACACAATTAACAGAAGCATAAGTCTCTTCCTATAAACAGATCTAGTTGATTTATCACAGTTTCTAACACTTTAGAAACATTACAGCATTGTTCTTGGCACTACAAATAGTATATTAATTCATTATGGGTGGGACATCTGGACAGCAGCACTACTTTGTCTTTTAGGGAATGGGTGTGGCCAGATGAAAAATTTAAAACCACATTTCATGTTTGATAATTTGGCTTTCGGCATTTAGAATCTAGCTTGTATAACTTGTTTCTTCTAAAATCTTTCCATCTATGATTGCCTTCTTTTTTTATCTCCTATTGTCCCCAGGCCAATTGAACCTCCCTTCATCCCTTTTGCTAAAGATAGATAGTACTCTGGATTTCCTTCTGCTAGGGCTTTGGGGAGGGTTTGTTCTGTCTTAAGAAGTAAAACTTTGCTCTGCTTACATTCCATGGTGATTATGGAAACCAAAATGGATTCCCTGATTCACTCTGAGCCTCCAGAAAGTTGAAAGTAACAAAAAGTTCTCTTGGAGGATCAGAGGCAGTTAGAAATATCTAATGTGTGCCTATGTGTGTGTGCTCACGCACACAGGCTAAGCCATGAAACCACAAAGGAATTTAAACTAGCAAGGGAGATAATGATTCTACTTACATTAAATCTTGGAGATTCTAACATGGGAATGAAACCTAAAACTGAATAAAAACTTTTCCACTGAAAACTTTTGCTTTCAAGTTTGCTTACCATTATGGCAGTGGTACTAACAGCAAATTCTATCTCTTTTCTCTTCCCTGAACACTCATGCAACTGAAGTCATTTTATAAATCGGATCCAGAGGTGTTCTGAAGAAGGAAAACAATACATCAACAACAGTGGTTAATATTTTAAAAGTATTTTTTTTAAAAAAAATATCAGCGTCTGCTTTCTACTTGGAACAGAAGGTACTGTGAATCTTGGATAGCTAATTTATACATACACACACACACATGCGCACAGAGACACACACCAGATAGGCTTTTTCCTCTGGGAAGTAGAGCGGTTAATATTCAACATGAAATGTCTAATCTTTAAATACATTATAATCTAAGTGCTTAGGATAATTTTTGCTTTAATACCTTAAGAGTCTGCAAAGCCTGAAGGATGGGATTATTAAAATGGAATTTTAATGTCAAAATTATCAGAGAAGAGAACACATTGCTCGTATTCATAAAAAATGTATTCAATTTCTCTATGATTTGTTCAAATAAGAGATGAGAATATATTTGATTATACCTTGTAAGTAATTCTGAAAGTTGATCAGATGATTGTAGGTCATTTCTACAGCAGGGCTGTCAGCGGCAAAGATTAAAATATTTGTTGTTTCCATGTGCGTTACTCTAGGCATACCTGTGTGGCCAAGAATGCAACATATTTGCTTTGAAAACTCAGTTCCACAGAGAGATTGTCTTGAAGGAGGCAAGACCTAGGAGTTGAACAGGCAGAAATCAACATGGACACGAATCTCCCAGGTTATAACAAGCATCCCACACTTGCTGAAGCCTGGATGTTTCCATTTCTTGATATTTCAATGCCACAGTGTAAGCAAATAGCTTATCTACTACAGCAGAAACTTTATCAAATTTCTGCAAAGATGATGCAAGAAACATCCAGAATTTTAGAAGATCAGGGAAAGAAACTTTTAAGGGAGGGGGGTGTCTACGTTTATAGGTTATATATCTGATACCCTGATAAGTCTGTTGCTGCCTCTTGGTTCAGATAGTGTTGAGCTGGACAGATCAATAATCTGATTTTGCAAAAGACAATTCTCTACTTTGGCTTGGTTTCATGCTGAGTAATCTTTCTAGCATCAACTCAGTTTAACAGTTGTGGCAGAAGGTGGTTTTAGAAAGAGAACTCTAGTTTCTCAAGCCATTACTTTTCTTCTGAACCTGACACTAAAGCATTGAAAAAAATCATAACTATAGTTTTCATATATGAATGAAAAACCTATCAACCCATTAGATTCAAATTAAGCAAAGATACAGATATTGCTATAAAGAGGCCAAGTGATATTAAAACCTTTGAAAAATGGGATGTTGTCATGATGGGAAAAACTACAATTGTCATTGCTGGTGGGAATTTCTGTGATTAAAATGAATGTTTTGCCTTGTATGTTATTTTTGTTTCTGCTTTGACAGCTGATGCACCACTTAAACAGCAGAATGACGTATCTAAGTTAATAAGGCAAGGTAAAAAATGGCAGATCAAGAACAAGGTGTTACAACATGCTAAAGAAAGAGGAGGCTTAGGTCTACCTGATTTGAAATTTCATTTTTCTGCTTGTTGGTCAGTTCGGATGTAGGAGTGAGTGACTCTGATGAAAGAATGTATGATAAAATAGGCTAAAATCTTTGGGTACAATATGCACATGGAACAATGGGAGAATATATGAATGAAAGGATTGACATTCACATTATGTTATAATTTTAAAAATAATTTCTATAAAATGATGTGCTGTTGATATTTATCACCGGAAAAATTGCCTAAAATTTTAACAGTACCTCAAATGTATGTTGGAAATGTGAACAACAAGAGAAGACTTTTTATCATACTTGACGGACATATCAAATTCCAATATATACATTAATTTGGAAATTTTAAAAATTAATATGCAAACCAGAGATATTCCTTTTGGAACTGATGGATAAACAGTTGGGGAAAAAACCAATGGAATTTTCTTTTGATACATGGCAACAGCAACAAGACTTTTTAATGTATAAAACAATGGAAAGAATTATTAATGCCTACAATGAAAGAATGGATGGTGAAATTGAGGGAACTTGCTGTGATAGCAAAATTGGCAGCTTTGATAAGAGAAAATGCATTGATTAATTTTAATGCTGTTTGGAAACCCCTCTTGGACATTTTTCATGAAACTGGGAATAAAATAAAATTACAACATAGGTTTGATGATTAGACAAAACAGTAAATAAAGAGGAAAAGGGAAAATTATATAGTAAACTTAGAGTAAGACTATACTGATATCTGCTGTAAAAAAAGTCAGAAGTCATTTCTTTGTATATCTTTCTCTTTTTTCTTTGTGCACTTTTGGCTTTGCTTCCTTTTTCATTCTTTGCTTTTTTCTTTCTTCTATTTCAATTATTAGTTTGTTAATTTTTATTTCTTTATTTGAAAAATTTAAAAAAGAAAAAAAGAGAGAGAAAGAAAAAAGAAAGCAAAAGAGAGAGAAAGAAAGAAAGAAAGAAAGAAAGAAAGAAAGAAAGAAAGAAAGAAAGAAAGAAAGAAAGAAAGAAAGAAAGAATCTAATTCTTCTCTTTTAGGTTGCTTTCCTGGTGCTCTCAGAAATAATGGAATACAATTCCCATAATTACCAGATAGTTCAAGTACTGGCCATGAATTCTGGGAATTACAGTCCAAATTATTGGGAGAGTGCCAAGCTGTGAAAGGCACATAACATGCACACTTTGCAAGACTTAGATAATTGTATATAGAAGTTTCTGAAATAGGGTTATTCTCTTACAGTAGCTGTACAAAGTTCTCTTACACATGCCTGCAACTCTGAATTCATACACAATTGTATATGAATAATATTTTAATCAGCAATAAGTATTTCCCTTTATTCTTTTAGTTTTTCCTTTTTTTCCTTTTTTTCCAAATTTCTTTATGTTTCTTTTTTCCAAAACATATATGAGAAGAATGAATTGGTTTATGAATAGCACTATGCTATTAAAACATTTTCAGAACAATACATATTTCTAATTTATGAATATACTTTTTTCATTCATTTAAATTATTCTCCATTTTTACTTTTTCCTTGTGATTAAATATAATTATACCTTGCCAAGTATCAATAGTTCTAAATTTACAGGATGTTCATTAGAAGATACAAAAATTCCATTTACTGATTCCCTTGAATCAATGTAATAGTATTTTATATAATAGCATTCTTCTTCTCCTTCTCCCCTTTCCCTCTCCTCCTCCTCCTCCCTCTCCCTCTCCCTCCTCCTTCTCCTTCTCCTCCCTTTCCCTCTTCCCCTCCCCTCTCCCTCCTTTTTCTCTTCCTCCTCCTCCTCCTCCTCCTCCTCCTCCTCCTCCTCCTTCTTCTTCTTCCTCAGCTTTGATACCAACATGTTTTAGATATAATTTTTCATTTTGTGGTACTTTCAAATGGAATATTAGTTGTGTAATTGCATATACAAATATGACATAGGCATGACTATATTTCCTGAGAATGTTGATTTCTACCATAATCTTATATTTAAACATTGAAAAGGGGAAGGTATTAATATGCAGGCTTACTCCACCCATTACTGAAAGTTTGCCATCTCTGGTTTAAAACATTGCAGCTGTTGAAAAAGAAAGAAAGAAAAAGAATGTAAGACAAGCCTGAAATACTTAGTTCCTTGAAAGCAGGTACTGTATTTACATATCTGTGGTTTTGGAAAGAACCTTGATTAAGGCTGCAGTCCTATGACCACTTATCTCAGATAAGTTCCATTTTTAAGCAGGCATATATAACAGTACCCTATTCTTGTGGAGTGTGTAATTATAGCCCAGTGCAAAAGAACTACATTATCTCAACAGATATATTTCCTTATTGTTTGACTTTATTGTGCAACATGCATCTTTTAAAATCTTTTCAAGACCTCAATCCCTTATGACACATGTATCCCACAGGTATGCATGTGGGGAGCTTAATCAACACCCTAGACATGGACACGCTGGTTTGAGAGTTACTTTATGTCTTCAGATATGTGAACCTTAAGCTTTAAAGGGTTTGAAAATAAGTTCAATTGAGACTAAAAACAAAGAAAGAAAAGAAAAGAAAAGAAAAAAAGAAAAGAAAAGAAAAAGCATATAGTGAGGTCCTTCCACATTTCAGGAATTGGGGCTGATAAAAGGTTGGCTCTGTGTTTTCATTTGGGAAAATAATAATAATTTAATATTTTTGGAACTAATAAAACTCAGAGGCGAAAATTAATAGATTTCTTACTCTGGATTGATACCAGATCTTTAATTTTAAGAAAGAAAATTTTGTATGGGAGAATATCTATTTCTAAATTAGATTGTTTTTCTTTTTTAATCCCAGTGTATAAAGGCTGGGACAAAGATTCAGTTGGCTTGCAGAGAATATTTTTCCTCAGGTATTTTTGTAACCAGATCAATATTAAGTAGTAAAGGGTTAACAATTTTGAGCATAGTTTACTATGATGCAGGTAACAATAACCTCAACTATTTCTGCATTAATTGTTGTATTTTTTTATGTTAATATTCCACTTTATTTCTAGGAAACTGAAAGATTGCCATTTATTTTTACAAAAAAAATCTATGGGGTAGGCTAAGCTAAGCGATAGTGACTGTCTCTAAGTCTCTTTTGAGATTCATGGTTTAAGTGTGAACATGAGTATAGATTTCTCTGGTTCTAATATAATAATATAAACTGATACTATTCAAGTTTATTCCATGGTATGTACATTAAATGTCAACTTTGACTGGACGTCCACATGTTTTCTTGAGCTGCACCGGCATCTGGGGTTTCATAACTTCATTTGCCTGAGACTGATTCCCTTTGGAAGCAACTCCCCATTAGAGAAATCCTGTATCCTTCTGACTCTGCTACTTGACCAAACCTATATGATCCAGATCAGTTTACACAACTTTCTAGCATTTGATTTTGTTTGTCACAGCCATTCTTGTCTCTCTGCACTCTACTTTCATGAACCTGCTCTATGTTGGCAATCCAAATTCTAGTCCCACCACTCGTATCTTTCAGCTATGACCTTAAGACTGGATTTTGTGCCACTGTCGGGTGAGACCTTGATTCTTTGAATAAATATTGGAGCATGTTTGTGTCTGCTCAACTGGCTATCTACCTGCCTTTGTATTTGCCTAAAGTACTATCAATCATTAAACCAATTACAACTCACTCTAACCTAGATCAAGACATTTTTATTTATTACCTATAGCTATTTCAACGACATAAATACAATTGCTATATCGGAATATCTCCGGATAGAGCACACTAAAATCAAATTAACTTTATATTATATTGCAGAAGACAGAAGTGCAACCCAATCAACCAATACAACTCCAGATACAAATTATTAGTGGTAAATAGGGGTTAAATTTCCAAATGTAAAGAGGATACTGTATTTGTGCTAGCAAGATTTAACCTGAATGGCATGCATTCAGAACTCAGAAGATAAGATCAAAGTATACTTAAGCATATTTAACTTATGTCAAAGAGAATCTGGGGAATTATGGGAAGAAGTAAGGGACGTTTGGAAAACTAAAAGGAAAGAAATCCCAAAATTTCAAAAAGGAAAAAAAAAGAATTATTTTTAGACCTTGTAATGATTGCCAGAAATAGACAGAAGATGAAATCCTTGGGCAGATTTTCATTGTCAAGCAACAAAAGAGAAGAAAAGCATTCTCAATCAAGGATGTCAGTGGTAGAGGAAAATAATAAGAAAATGAAAATGAAAAATGTTTTAAAGGTCAGAGAAATTGGAGGAAAATTTACAGCCAAGGTAAGACTTTTCAAAAGTAATCATGGAAGAGCATAAGAGCAAAGGAAGCTAAAGAAAACTGGAAAGACTATACTGCAGACTTTCCAAGTAGGATTATAGAATGACAGAAACATTTTTTAGAAAGAGAATATATTCAGGGACTAACTCTGCTAGAAAATGAGGTATAAGAGGTAATAAATCAAGTCAAATAGAAAAGCACCAAGTTCAGATAAAATACCCATTGAATTGTGTAAAACTTTAGGGGAAAGGTTTACAAGCTAACAGCTCTTGTGTCGACAAAAAGCAAACAAGATTGTGGCCTAGAGATTTTGTTTATATACAATACCTTACCAAAGAAAGGAGATGAAAATGAATACGCAATTTATTAAACAATTACAATAATAACTCAGGCAAACAAAGTTCTTTTTAAGATTTTAGAAGAAAGAAGAAGAGAACACAGTAACACATCAAAAACCTAAATAAATAAGTATGTTTCAGGAAAAGACAGAAGAATATAAGATTAGGTAGCCCCTAAGGAGGTGGATAACGGAGAAAATAAGGGAATAATGTAAGAACATTTACTTTTTACCAACAACATACTAAATATAATGTAAGAGGGACAATATTTTATGAAATTATATCTGAAATCAAATTTAGAGTCAAAATAATAACATGCAGTGCTTACATGTGGGGCTCTGCAGAAGTTCATCACATCTCTCCCTAACTAGGGAGGAACCAACAGCACACATATTTTGCCACTCTTATCACTATGAGGTTATCCTTAATAAAGGCTTTTACTTAATGTTTGATAGGGTTTGCATTGTTTTCCTTTAGTGGCCTTCTAGGTGCCTCTTTGGCATTTCACTAGCATCTATTTACTAGCATCTATACACTTCAAACACCTATGAGAATCAGGGCGCTTCGCAGTATTATGAGCAGTGAGAGTCTGCACAGGCATGATCTGATTCAGGGCCTTTGCCAGACCCTTATTTTAGACAGCAACTAATGAACAGTCCCAAAGTCCATTGGGATCCTATCGGGGACCAACAGGGTATCTGGGGTGAATCCTGCTACAAGAAGGAAGGACTAATAGGTCCTTCCTACCTGTAGCAGGGAGTAACTACAGAGAACATTAAGAACTTATAAGGAACTGATAGTAAGGTTCCGCAACTCCAGATCATATTGCTATCACTCTGAGACAAAAACTCAGCAGTGTAACCACTCATGTAAACTGGGTCTTTAATAATCTGGATAAGGTTCATGGCTCAGGAAGGGTGTGCGAGGCTGTGTGAGTGGTATGGCACAAGGGTGTGCAAGTGGCCAGGGAGGTATGACATGAGCTCGGAAGGACTGGGGGAAAGTGCACAGGTGGGGGAGTGGGGAGTTCTGGAACAACTTGTGACCTACCAACTTCTCTATTGGCTTGCTTCTGAGAAGCCAACGGAGAAAGTCACAATTCACAATCACTTGATATGGGATACTGCAACTGTCAAAAATGTTAGCCAGCTGTCAAACACCTAGATCACAATCATGTAACTGCAGGAGTGCTGAGATGGCCAGAAATTTGAAGACTGGTTGTAACCATCACTTGTTCAGAGCCACATAATTTCAAAAGTTGCTGAACAGAGGTCATTAATGGAGGACCGCCTCTATAGCCTATCTCAATAAAGGTTGTTCTGACCTTCTTGTGCACTCTGATTCATAATCTGAACAATCTCAAAGAGCTTATAAACACCCCTGAAAGCCATTAGAGTCTTTTGGATGACAGTAGCCATCCCATTGTCCTTGCCTAGGGATCATCAATAGTGTCTCATTCTAAGTCTGAGGGGGGGGGATATTTCCAAAAGAGGAACACCGCTCTCTGTCTAGGTAGCTTTCAGTAATATATGCCAGGTCAGGTTTCTCACCCTCTATCAAATAATGCCTTCTTACATTGCTTATCATATATTATCTGATCAATGACCAAAATAAAATGATTGACTAACAATTAAGTACAAAGAAAATGCAAAACTAGGCAGGACAATACACTCCATAATACAATACAATGCAATGCAACTCTTTTCCTGGTTTAGACTTACATATTCCGTGAAGATTTGTTTTCTTAATTAGCAAAACACTGTTCTTCAAAAAGGACAAAAGTTTTCCAAGCAAGCACATATGATCAGTCCAATTTTTGTTCATAAGCTCTTGAAATTCAAGGGATTTCATCAGAGATATTCATTTAAATTTGTTACATAAAACAAAAGCAGTATATTGGTATCTAATGCAGTGTATTTTGTTGTGACAATTGCTGTGTTATATATCAATGCACAGTTCAAGTTGTAATTGTATAATCTTATTTTTTTTTATTTTGTTTGCAGGATGGAAATAGCATATCTACAGTATCCTCAAGAATTCCAAATTCTAGCTTAGCAATGTAGGAAGCTGTGAAAAAACAATCTGCAATTTCATGACACACCTTGAATTGCATTAACTGTTTAGGTACAACCAGGAGATAACAACCTAATAACTAAAAAATTCAAATGCAAATGCGGAATTTTTACATGAACCTACACCCACCTTCAGTGAGCAGATGATGGATGTAAGAAACAAGCAGGAGTACTTTCCAAATGCAGTTGGCACTTCTAAAACTTCCAGAATGGTCTTTTTAAAAAAATTCTGGAAATCCACAGAAAATGTTTGCACAAGTTTTTCTTCTTCATTTGAAACTCCTAACTGGCCACAGCAAGAATTCCTTTCTGTTCTGATTGTTAGATTAAGCTCGGTTTTTCAAAAACATGACAAATCTCTTTTGTTTTACTAAAAAGACTTCTAATACACAGAAGATTTGCATTGTGACTTCCCTGCAGGGTAAGTCTGCATTTTGTCTTGATTAGAAATATATTGTAACAATGAACAAAACATTGAGAAAAATAATAAAAAAAAACCAGATAAATTGTAGCAGTGAAAACCCACACATTTTGTTCCTGAATTTATTAATATATAAGAAATAAATTAGAGCTGGCACAAAAAAGTTTGCTGCCTTTAGCAAGAACAACATGGTCGTCCTTCCCCAGTCTATGTACAGAAGCTGACTGCCAATTGGATCAACATGGATTGCATCCTTCATTGCAACTGAGGCTGCAGGTTAATTTTGTGTGTGTATTTTTGAATCAGTTTTGATTCCTAGCAATTGTTGGACAAGTCCATGTGGTTTTATTGGTAACATTTTCAGAAATGGTTTGTTTTTGCTTTCTTCCTAGGTGTCATACTTAATCTGCCATACTTAAACCTCTAAATAGAAATGATCTTTGGCTCCATTTGCTGAGAAAAGTATAGTTTTATTAGAAGTCAAGTGTATTGCAGTAATGCATAGCCAGAACTGAGAATTGCTCACCAAAATCCCTAAGTTCAACTTTTCCCTTCCTTAATTGCCTCCCATTGTTGACTCCCCCATGACCAATCAGGTTCAAGCAAGATGTTTTCAGACCTGTCAGTTCAAGCATAGGTTGGTATGCAGCTGCCTTCTTCTCCCAGCTGGGTGACCTTGAGGCAGCATCTTGGGGAGATACAGAAGTTACTTTCATTTCCCCCCAAGCATACTCTTTCACATCCACCCTCCTCAGAGTTCATGGCAGACTGTCACTGCATGGTAGTGAAGCACAAACAAGTTTAAGGTGGCAGCTGACACTAGGCCTGAGAAAGAGAGGAACTGGTCCAAAGTCATCCAGATAACTCAATGCCCAAGTCAGGATTAGAACTCATGATTTCCCAGTTTCTAGTCCAGTTCCATTAACCTTTATACCACACTGGCTCTCATTGACCAAAATAGGAGATCCAAAATGCTATTCAAATGTTCTCACCCTCAAACCATAATGTATTTACACAGCTTCACTTTTGCTTTCTTCCCTTTTTTTTTTTTTTTGTTAACCACTGCAACATAATTTATATTTAACATTTGGAACCGTCTCCTAAAAAAGATGAGTTAAAATTAAGGTGTCCTTATGGATGTCCACCTAGTGTCATGGAATTCTAAAAGTGAGCTACAAACATTTCAGGTTGTAGACACCATCACACAATTTTATACAATTTTGGGTACAGATACATATCCAAACCCACTCCCCAAAGGGAATTGTTTAAAAAGAAACTAATCATGGTTTCTCTTTGTGAGGTTTCAACAATTTTTAATATGTTTGGAGGTCTATAGGCCCCATATAGTGGCATTGTGGACATTGCCAACTCTGGGATAAAGAAATTAAAGTAATATATGAGGTGATGTCATGCAAGGGAACTCACTGGAAAAACCAATTTTGTTTGGAAGAGTTAGCAGTAAAAGGAAACCAGGCTGTCAAAGAACATGGTGGCCAGACAACATCAAAGCTGACACCAGCAGAGCATAGAACAACTCAAAGAAGTGGTGTGAGATTAGAAGACATGGAGAGACCTGGCCCATAGAATTGCCAAGAGTTGGATACGACTGAATGGATAACATCATCATCATGAGGTGATGTGTGGAATATATGAACACACACCTGCAAACACATGCACATATATATTCCCATATTTTATCTCTCCCTCTCTCTGTCTCTAGACCATTTTGTCATTGAAATGGAACACAGTCATTACATGAGGAGTGGGTTTATTTCCTAGACCTAAGATTTCTGGCTTTAATTTCTCTCTTCCTTCTCATTATTATAGGAATGGTTCCTTTATTGAGACTCTCGGGGAAGCAGTGGCAGACTGAAAACAACGCCAGAGAGTGGAGCTGACAACAGAAAGAGGAGCTGGTGAATAGATTGGCTCCGCAATGCCTCTCTGGATCAAGAAAAGGACCAGTGTTGTTCGGTCTCTGACAGATTTCAGAGCTCTGGGAGATGGAAGAAAATAATCTCATCTACGCCACAGTTCAGAGCCTTCAAAGAGATGTTGGGTTTACCCACTTTCTCTCTTAATCACTTCTGAAAATGGCTTGTTAATTGGTTTTTGGATATTAAGAACCTTCAGAAAGGCAAGCTTCATTACATTTAACAAATAAATATCCAGAAAACCTGGTTCCGTTGTACTCAGATAATTTTTCTGCATTTTTTTTTGCCAGTTTCAGGCATTTACTTTTCATTTCTGGCAAAAAACAACAACAGCCATTGGATATAATGGATTTGTTTAACTACTACAATGTTTACTTAACAACTACAGAGTTCACTTAACAACTGCTGCATTTGCTTAATGACTACCGCAGAAAAGGTCATAAAAGTGGGTGTGGTCATGTGGTCTTCCACGTAGGGACTACCACAGATTAGGACTGTAATTCCACGCTCAATTATGATTGTACATTGAGGATGACCTCTACAATGTTGTACAGCAGGCTAAAGCAGCAGGAATATTTCTATAGCAACAGCACTTAGACTTATATACTGTCCCACAGTGCTTTACCACACTCTCTGAGAGGTTTACAGAGTCAGCACAATGCTCCCCAATGATCTGGGTCCTCATTTTACCGACCTCGGAAGGATGAAAGGCTGAGTCAACTTTGAGCCGGTCAGGATCGAACTCCTGGCAGTGAGCAGAGTTAGTCTGCAATACTGCATTCTAACCACTGCGCCACCATGCTCTTACTGGATACAGTGAGCACTCAAAAGTATTCTACTCCACAAGTACATCGGGGGAGGGAGCGTTACTTCTGAAGAAGTAACTTGAGTCTAAGCAAACAAAAAAGCTCTAAATCTGAAAAGGATACGACAAGATTCAAAACCCCATCTCTTAAAAGTCATGCTCCTATCTGGAATGCCACTTAGCATACTAATCTACCTACCTCTATTATTATTATTATTATAGTTGGTCACATAGTCAGCCAGATATTTCGACTGGATTTGGTACTTTTACCCATCTATTGAGTCCTGATAGACAGATGTTATTTGATGGTGTTAAAGGTACTGCTGCAGAGAGTAAGTTGTTCCAAATAAAGTAATTTTTGCAATTATTATACTTGCTCACACAATCAGCCAGACTCGCTTTGCCATTTTTGTCCACCTAGTGAGTCCTTCCCAAGGACCTGGGATAGGCTGATATTGTTCAATAAATAGTAGGCAGCTACTATTCAGTAAAATGTGAAATACAAAACAAAAAAAATAGGTTAAAACCAATGTAAACATTAATTAATAACTAAAAGTCAGAAAAATGTTCATTCATCAATTGTAATTTCCAGACACTTTTCATAAGTTATTCCTACATTGAAATAGCTAATGATAAGCTATGACAAAAAGTTGACAACAATAAATTAACTGGTTTTTAATATAAATATGTATTTATTTGCTGTATTTATGGACTGCTATCTCTCTACAAGGCTCCAAGAGTTTCCAGTATACATTATATTAATAATTATTAGCTGTTCAGTACTGAAAGATAATCGAACTTCAGGAGATATCATAAGGTGTTTCTCTCTCTGTCTCTGTCTCTCTCTCTCTCTCTCTCTCTCCCTCCCCCCCGTAATACTTCTTTTTTTTCTGGGTTTTTTTTGGCAAAATCAATAAATGTATTATTGCAACAATATGTAATTACTAATTAGTTAATTGCTTAAAATATACAGCTATTTTAACAGAGTGATGTAGCATCAGAATGATGTTTTATGCTCTTGGCAATTGGAAAGATCTAATACATAAAATAAAATAGTGGAATAAAGCACTTTTCAAACACTGCAAGACTGTAAACTTAGGAAAAAAGAACTACTTGAATTTTTGAAAATATTTTTATTATTAGTAGGATAATGTAAAAGAATCTTGAAGCCTTGCAAAATTATACTATTTGTAGTCATTTTAAAAAAATGAAATAAGTTTTTTGTACCATTTCCTCTACTACATTTGTGGTGTTTCTGCATGGGTTCAGCCTGCAGAATTGTTTTAAAAGAATTTCATATAAACAAAGCATTCTTGCAAACTGGGACTTATGGAGTTGTAGTCTGGAGGGAATACAAAATGTTCATTTCCATAGTATATAATGGAAAGGCTGTCAGATTCTTAACTACAGCCGAGCAAACAGCACAGCAATAATATGTAAAAAAATATTAAACTACTCGGTACGGAGGATGAAGGCTAGCTGACTTGACACCGAACACAGAAAGGTAAATGATTGGAACTTTAATTACTTTGATCTGTCATGCCTTGTAGCCGTATGTCAGCAAAGGCAAGAAAATTGACATGGAACAAAGGCTGTGTGTGTTTCAACAACTTAACTCATTTCTTAGAAGTTGATTAATAAGTTTACTCAGGAAAAAATATATATTCTATACGCATGCAATGGATATCCATCGTGCATTCCAGACAATCCTTTCTATAAAGAACATTTCTGATCAATTTATCAAATTTACACATCTAAGAGGCCATTAGTATTTGAAGGAATTAAAGAATAACAGAGTTGAAGGGGATCTTGGAGGTCTTCTAGTCCAATCCCCTGCTTAAGCAGGAGATCCTATACCATTTCAGGCAAATGGTTGTCCGATCTCTTCTTAAAAAACCCAGTGATGGTGCACCCACAACTTCTGGAGGCAAGCTGTTCCACTGGTTAATTGTTCTATCTGTCAGGAAATTTCTCTTTATTTTGAGGTTGATTTTCTCCTTGCTTCTTGTTCTGCCTTCAGGTGCTTTGGAGAATTATTACTATTTGAATCTCACTCTTTATGCATTGTGTTCAGGGAATCCACTTCATACCATAGAACAGAAAGGTGAGAAACAGGACTATTATTCATGTTTCTTACTACTCATCATTAAAGGTATTTCCATATCAATTCTGATCATACAAAATTCCAGGAAAAAAACCAAGAAACAGAAGATTAAAAATGAATAAAACAAGGCATTTTTTTCCAGAAAAGGAAACAGTATAAGCAATATTGTGAACCATCAGAGAGCCTGAAATCTAAATCAAACAACAAACAAATAAGACAACTTTTATTTTTTTCAGAATAATGGCAAAGGGAAGATGGAGTTGAGAAGAGCTGCACTAGTGAGATATGCATCAGATCCCAAGGACTCTGGAAGGATCTACTACTAGGAGAGTAGCAGATGATAGATCACAATGTGGAGTGTTCAAGGGTGGTCTTGGATCAGCTGGATCCAGACTTTACCATATGGTTGTGAGGCTTAAAGATTAGGTCATGTGCAGGTTCCGGTTCCAGATCGTGGCACCAGCGGACGTGTGGAGAGAGCCTTCTCTCTGCCGTCCGGTTTTCCTTCTTCGGAAGACCCTGGAAAGGGTCGAAAGTCACCCTGGAGGGGCGACCACTGTTGAGGAGGACCCTCGCTAGATCGCGGAGGGGCAGCAACCCCTCTGTTTGATCTGACGCAGCTCCTCAGGACCGTAGAAGAAAAGATCGGCCATTAACATGGCTGATCACCAAGCCGTTCCTGCCGAAAGCCCAAAGCACTACTAAGCACGACGAAAGCAACCTGGAGGAGTTGGGTGAGACCTTACCTTACCTTTCCTGCTTCCCAACTATTTTCCTGTAAAAGGTTTTTCAAATACCTCTTTCCCTCTTCTCAATTCTGCAGCTCCTGCCTACTTTGGGAAAATAAAGCTAAGGGGGAAAAAAAACAACTAGACTAAATGACTAAATATTTGGACTTGTAATTTCTGGATACCTGGGCTCCCAAAAAGTCTTTTACTCTTACAGAGATTCATTGTTTTGTTTGTTTGCTAAGCTGAAAAAAAATATTTATTCCTTCCTTCTTTGAACTGGATAAAAGCTTAACTTTGCATGTTACTGGGGACATCTTGTGGCGAAATTTGGTACAGCAAGTGAATTTTTTTCCTGACTGGGAGCGTTCTGAGACTAAAATTTGTCCTTGACATTATCAAAAAAGATAAGAACTTGGAACAGCTGGGTGGTGAAAATAATTCTCTATAGTGGAGGTGGATTAAAAATAGCCTCCACTAAAGGACTATTCGTAAACACCACAGAAATGGAGGAACACCACCCATTAACTTCAAATCTATACTTGAAAAAATCTTAGAGTATACTGTACTAATGAATGTCAGAATGAAAGATATACACGCCACCTTAAAGCTACAAAACACAGCCCTGACTTCAACAGCCGAACTTACAACCCAAAAAGCAATAGAAGAAGAAGGAATTAACACTAAAGGCCAGCTACAATCTACTCAGAACTCTGAGACCCAAACTTTGATTTCATTCAAAGAATCTGCAACTTCAACACTAATAGAAATTGAACAAAGCAACACTAAGACGGAAGATGCTGAATACCTATATATACAATATACTGAGAATTCAGATAACCCAGAGGACCAAAAAACAACTACAACATTGAACATGATTTTTCATCTAAACGAGCTGAAATTAGAAGAAGACTAGCCTGAACTCACCACAAATATGCTAAGCCAAATATGGAGATTCAAACTATCAGGCCAACAATCTAATGACTATGAAGGGACTAGCTTCCTTGATAGACTGATGTCTGGATGGTCTCCCTTGATTCAAATGACATATGCAGGAATGCAGGGAGATCCACCCTAGGATCTAAAAGCTCTGTTATGGAAGCCTGTTTGGCACAAAAGGAAGGCTAGAGTTAGACTTAAAAAATGGTTTTCTCTATGTGACTTTTAATGGAAGGGCATTAAATCTCACTTAATGGGACAAGGAGATTTTAAAAGACATTAATCGATCTAATTCAGGATTTATACTTACAAGGGAAATATATTAGTTATTAGAATAATAGTATTGAATTATATCATAGAAGATGGATTTAGAAGATAAAGGCTATTTTATTAGTAAGCGATGTCACTAGAATGAGAAGTAGAATATGATTGTGAAATAAACTAAGAATTTATTTGAATAAATAATAAGTGTATTTTAGACATGATAACTATTTTGTAATGAAATAAGGGAACCGTGGGCTATCCGAAACCTAAATACTATGGTCGCTAAGCTAACTGGAATACTGTAACTGAAATCAGATAAAAGTTAAAAACAGGATCTGGAGGCATCTAAGTTAAAAGTTGTTGATAAATGTTTCAAATGATTGAGTTATAACTAGCAATGTATTAATTTGAATCTGGTATAATAATTAAGGGAACAGAGAGGAAATTTTTGATGATGCAAACTGACATATGTTTGGAAAAGCTTGTTATTGGACTATGTGTACCCAACCACCAAGTTGCTTCCTTAATACCTAAAGTTTTGTAAAAATGGAAAATTAATAAAACTTGTTTAAAAAAAAAAAGATTAGGTCGTGTGCCATTGCCAGCCTCAAGAGCTTTTCCTTTCCATTGAAAACCTCTGATTATGGGTCTCAGAAGAGGCCAATTGAGACAGAAAGACAGCAAGAGAATGGGCATCTTCACTCCCTGTATAAGGTGGTAGGTGTTGAAAATGTGGGAGACAGTCTTCTGTTTTTATGAAGTAGAAATCTACCTGGACATTCAGAAAAGAAAGACAGATGGCTAGTCTATGGGGGAATCATAATATAGGTAGTCCTTCACTTACAACCACAACCGAGCCCAAAATTTCCATTGCTAAGCAAGATGATTGTTAAGTGAGTTTTGCCCCATTTTACAACCTTTCTTACCACAGTTGTTAAGTGAATCACTGCAGTTGTTAAGCTAGTAACACAGATGTGAAGTGAATCTGGCTTTGCCATTGATTTTGCTTGTCAGAAGATCGCAAAAGGTGATCCCATGATCCCCGGGACACTGCAACCATCATAAATACATGCCAGTTGCCAAGCATCTGAATTTTGATCACGTGACCTTAGGGATGCAACCATGATCATAAGTGTGAAAAATGATCTTAAGTTACTTTTTTCAGTGCCTTTGTAACTTCAAACGGTCACTAAATGAATGGTTGTAAGTTGAGGACTATCTATATTTTGTCTCCAAATATCAAAATGTTGTTTCCTAAATGCTAGGGACTGACATTTCATAACCAATAAGCTGAACAAATTATTTTATCTAAAGGTAAAGAATATTTTTTAAAAAAATGGTAACACCATGACACTTGATCCTAGATTAAGAATATGGGTTTGTGCATACAACATGATTATGTTTATTTGGCAAGAGATCTTGCTCGAAAAAAATGCCTGGAATTCTAGCAACAGAATTCTGTTCATAGAGATTTCTGGAGGTATCTTGTGGGACCCTGGAGTTGAGGTAGGCACTGCTGGTACAGCTTAGAATGAACATTCTTTTTAAAGACACAGATGTTTTAGGAATTATTGCAAGTACGTATTATGAAAATTACAAAACATAAATTATATATCACCTCTTTAACAATGCTTCCTTGTTATATTATTGCATAGAACTAAAAATAATTCTGCAAGGAAGAAATTCATGAATTATTTACAGTTGCCCTATGCAAAAATATAATTGTGCAAAATGAAAAATCTGTTAAGACATTTACATAAGAGGTTTTCCTTGCTAATAAAAATATACAAATTAACACAGCAAATTAGGACTCAGAAAAAAAAAATATTGTTTTTAATGGTTTCTGATGGCTAGTATTATGTATTTAGAAAGTGGAATTGAGGACTAGCTAAACAGATACAAATTATGATACACACTAATTGACTCCAAATTAATGAGTCAGGAGCGATTAAGCTAAGTAAGGCAAACCAGGAAACAAGGTAGAAGGCTGCAATAATTGGAATTGTAGGTATTTGGTTACAGGGAAATACAGGTTACACATAGACATAATAATTCTGTACAGATACTTCAATAATAAGAAAAAACTCTATAAAATAAATTGCAGTATCTTAATAGTGGAGAAACCTATATTCATGTGAAATGTCATATGCAAAGATAGCATGTAAGAAATTTGAATGAGAAAAGTTCATAGGAAATATTCGTGGAAGATGGATATCTTTATATTATTTTATCAATAGATGTACAAAGTCTTTGGGAATCACAAGTGGGAAAGCTTTCTTGAATTCTACCTTAAAAATATAATAAAATATAAAAAGTATAATATAAAGTATAAAAAGTATAATAAAAGTATTGTTATTAGAAATAATGTTTATTGTTTTTAATGTTGTAAGCCATTCAGAGTTGCTTTGTTGCCAAACAAATTTAATAATAAACAAACAAACAAATACATAAATAAATAATTCAAATTAATTCTTTTAATTCAGGGTTGCAAAACTAAGCACTGCCCAGCATCAGGATGTTGGTATAATACAGAGATTGTACAAACATTAAAATTTTCCAATTAAAACATAATCCTAGGATTAATATTTATATGAGTATTTTGAATTTCTCCACATATTACATTTAATGAACCATTGGTCCTTTTGCTTGATGTACAAATTTAATAAACCTATGGTGTTAAATCACTGCCTTTTCCAAGCCCACCCTGACTGAAGGATGATCGTCTATCAATAAATACTTACTCCTTGATAGGCAGAATTGACATTTAATTCCTTTTAAAATTTCATGGAATTGAATTTCAAAATCCCACACCCCACTCTGTGAAGTAATAATAACAGCAACCCTTCCCCATCCCAAGCTAAGTGAAATCAATTATTACGATATTTTAGTAACCAAAAGACGAATGGTCTCTTCATCATACTATATTTCACCTTTTTGCTAAGTAGTCTTTTTTAAAAAAAGATAGAAAGAGATGGGGGATGCCTCTCTTTCTATGAAATGATTTTTTATGGTTCTTCTATGGTCCATTTCTCCTATTACTTCTAAACAAACTCAGTTCCAGGTGAAAAAAAGCTTTAGTTCATAACAGTGCCTGTAAAAATGAATGCATTTAGCTAAAAAGAGTCTGAAATTCTTTTGTGGTATTTGCTGCAACATCTTTGTCCCATGGGAGATGAAGTTTGGAATCTAACTGATCAAAAATTATTTCTCTCCATGTTGAATTTGACAACAGGAGTACAATGGATTACTAGAACAAAGGGAGATAATCCTATTCATAATATAATTCTCCAACATGCTTTCCACTTTATAGCATTATAGGTAGTTCTTAGATTGCAATTGCAATATAAGCAGTCCTTGACTTACAACAATTCATTTAGTGACTGTTCAAAGTTACAACGGCACTGACAAAAGTGACTTATGACTGTTTTTTACAGTTACAACTTTGCAGCATCCTCATGATCACCTGGTCCAAATTCAGATGCTTGGCAACTGGTTCATATATGACCATTGCTCAGTGGTGGGATTCAAATACCTGAACAACTGGTTCTCTTATTTGATGCAGACCTAGGCCTCTAATGCCTAGAACGGACTTCCGGAAGTGGCATCACACACTTCCGGTGGGCCAATCTAGGCCTGGGAGGCCTCCTCCAGGCCTCCGAAGCCTCCTCCAGGCCTCCAAGGGCTAGACTGGACTTCCAGAAGCCAGCTGGTTCTCCAAATTCAGGTAAATTTAGCTACCGGTTCTCCTGAACCAGTGTGAACTGGCTGAATCCCACCACTGCCATTGCTGTGTCCCAAGGTCATGTGATCACATTTTGCCGTCTTCTCATAAGAAAAAGTTTTTGATTCCATCTGTGGAAGAATGGTTAAATATCTAGGATAATTTTATATTTAAAAAATACATTTGATTCACTTCCATTTAGAAGCCAGTTTTAGACACATTCAAAATTGGGTTTTAGAGTTTATATTTTAATTTAAAATATAATCCATATGTTTTACTTTACTCTTTTAATGTATTGTTTACTATTAATAATTTTCTCATTAGATTTAAATTTTAATTTAGATAAAATTAGGCTTCCTTAGTCACTCCAACTGAATTAACAAAGTATCTTTAAAGTTCAATAGAGACATGCTTTGATTAGAAATTTGGTCTGAAACATCTTAAAATGTTTATGTATTTAATAGATTGAATAGATAATTAAGACACAATTAATTATAAATATTTATGTAATTAAAATATAATTATATTAATATATCATAGGATAACATATTGGGCATATGATTTCTTCTTTATCTGCACATATTTTATTGTTTATATTGGTTTTGATAACCAGCAAATGATCTGTCTTGTTTTCCTTTTCAATCCCTGATTCAGAGAATGCAGATGAGGTTATATGTATGAGAATACATCTCCACAAGGCAGTCGCAGTTAGCCACAATGATGCCAAAATTATGCAAAATGGTTCATTGGGGTATTAAAAGGGCAAGCACTGCCCTTTCATATTTGCATTGCAGTGTCGCAGGCAAATATGCAAACGGACAGAGTTTGTATTGTGATGTCATGATCCATTTCATCATGGCTCACTTTCCCCATGGATGTTATTTACACATTAGTTTTTATATACAGTACGTGCTCACTAAGTCAAGCTGCAGGAGATTTATTGCTGACCTTTTATTTATTATCATTATTTAAAATGCATATAAAGCATTTCAAAAAACACTACAGTTTTACAATAAATCATACTACCACCAATTTCCCTTTTATCCATGCATGACTTCCATCTAGTTTCCTTTTTAGCCTACTGGTAGTCCTTGACTTACAACAGTTCATTTAGTAACCATTCAAAGTTACGATAGCACTGAAAAAAGTGCTTATGACCATTTTTCACACTTATGACCATTGCAGCATCCCCATGGTCACATGATCAAAATTCAAATTCTTGGCAACTGGCTCAAATATATGACGGTCGCTGTGTCCCGGGGTCATGTGATCACATTTTTTGACCTTTTGACAAGCAAAGTCCATGGGGAAGCCAGATTTACTTAACAGCCATGTTAATAACTTAACAACTGCAGTGATTCATTTAGCAACTGTGGTAAGAAAGGGGTCAAAACTCGCTTAACAAATATCTTGCTTAACAATAGAAATTTTGGGCTTAATTGTGGTCATAGGTTGAGGACTACCTGTATTTTCTTCTCTATCAGCCCACTCATCTTACAGCTTACCTATGAGAACATTACATGTTAAAATCCACCAACTACAGCAAATTGTGGAACACCAGATCCTGAAAGGATATATTAGAAATACTAGAAAATTCCCTTTTTTACCAGAATCAACATCAGGGCTGATGTGATGTTAACATTCAGCCACATTAAAGCCATATATGCGAGCCTATTCAAATCCATCAGGAAGTAGATATAAAAGACTTCACAATTTATTTTTTATTTTTTCCTGATGGATGTGATGGTAGTAGAGAATAAGGACAGCAACTCTACTTTTTAATACAAATAAGAGTGCTTTGCATCATATCAAACAGAATTTGGCAGAAAGTCCTTTGGCAACTTAAAAAATAAACAAATTCATTATTTGTGCAACAAAATAACATTGTCAACCCTGAAGAATTCACAGAAATATGCTACAGTATTAAATCTTTCCAAACAAATATATCAGTCTTTTTGTTGTAGAAACTCACAGCATGCTATGAATAAAACTATTAATGAATTCTGAAACTATTTTGATTGGTTGGTTAGTTAGTTGATTGATTGATTGATTGAAATATCTGATGAATGTATACATCTGTTAGGTAGTTCATCTTCAGGTTATGTCCAGACATTAAAACAATATTATAATATAATAAAATACAATATGAATATTTAAAACTCAATTATATTAATACAATGAATTAAACACACACAAGTTTCATTTCTTCATAATTTTATATGATTATGGAACATATACATATTTATCCACTTGAAAATTAATTCAGCAGAATTTGAATTTTACAGATTAAAATGTAAATGAAAATCTAAATAAGATAATAATTACAATAAAGGAGTTTATTAAACACCATCAGTATATGTACAGTTTGGAAATCAGATTTTTTTCTAGAATTTAATTTAAATGTTCACATAAATCTGATTGAATCAGTTCTAATAGCATTTTCTCTTAGATAGGTAATAGCTATCTATTTGGTATAATACAGTCAGTACGTTTTTCAGACTTACATGCACTTATTTTTAATTTTACGGTTATATAGCTTTTCTGAATTTTGGAATTCATTCTCCATTTTTGTGCCCCAAACTCCCATGCTAGTGTTTGATGTAGTCTTTAGGCGAACTTGTTTTTTATAGTGCTTAATTTGCAATAGTGGCGAATATCTGTAGCTCCGGTGTAGGATGAGGATGAAGGTTCATTCTCCGATCTTGTGGGTTGGTTTCTGAACATTTTGTTACCAGGCTGGGTAACATCTTCAGCAGAGTTTAGGCAATGTCAGTGTCAGTGTTCTGTTTATAAGGGCTTCAGGTGTGGAGGGAGTATCAAGCGAGGGTCTTGTGATGGGTTAGGTGTGAGTCACCAGAGAGAGGCTTGTGATGGGTCTTGTGATGGAGAGGTTACATCAGATCATGGTCATTGGGAGGTGAACTGCTGGTGAGAGGGGAGGGGGGGCTTGCGTGGGTTGCTTGAGGGTCAGTGCTGTCTCCAGCTGGCTGTGCGGTTGATTTGGATTCTGAGAGGATCGTAGGCTGGTTGTAGGTCAATGTGTCTATTGATGGAATTGCTTGTGGAGTGCCAGGCTTCAATGAACTCACGATCATGGTGGGTGGTAGTGTGGCCGGTGATTTTAGTGTTGCTCCAATCAAACTGGTGCTGTTTGGTGTCGGTGTGGCTAGAGATTAAGGATTTGGGATCGTGGCATTTGACTGTCAGCCGGTGTTCGTGGATCCTGGTTTTTAATTGACATGATGTTTGTTCCATGTAGAATTGGTTGCAATTGTTATAGTTTATTTTGTAGATTACATTGTTTCTTTCTTAGTATTTAATTTCTCAGGCAAATGCTGCATTTAATAAAGACAATCCTGTCCCCAGATCTTTTTATTTTATTTTATTTTATTTTGTCTTGAGAAACCATGCAATAATTTTCTTGAGAAGAATTTTACACCCATGGCTTTCAGCAATTCTTACATTCAAAAGTCAATTTCCAAAAATGGCACATAGGAGACATCATGAATTAGTATTATTTTATTTCTTATACATTTTCTGTTTGTTTTCTGAGATTATATTTTAGGAAACATTCTAGGGCATAAGAATGCTTTCATTCAAAAGAGAAGTGAAACTTCTTCAAGGAAAAACAAAGTCCACTTGCCTTTTGAAAAGCACCTTTGGTACATGGAAGGACTAGATAATCTCTTGTTGCAAGAATGAATGCTTGTTTATGTAAAGTAAGATTTGGCCCGTAAGCAGTGAAATGACTTTTCTCTTAGGACAAAAATCCTCCTTATTTAAGAACTACCTATGTGTTTTAGCATGCAAAAGGCATTTCCAGACATTGACTGTGAGCTATAATATGTTTTGTGAAGTAAACCTTCATAGATTGATAAAAAAAAAAAAGAATGCTTTCATTTGGAGAATATTAACATTCCCCTCATATTCTGGAGGAGGACTCTTAAGAAGTAAATCTATTTTAACTATTCCTGGTAACTTTACATTTTGTGTTTTAATTGCTTTTAACATTTTCAGAAAAATATCTATAGGAACTGATGGTTCATTTGTAACTTTGAGCTTCTTGTTATGTAGTTTCAGCTATAAAGATTCTTGAAAAATCTACTGTTTTTCCCTTGCAATTTGCTCCACGCATCTTTTGCTATATGCATTTCGTTAGTTTGAATGAGTAAGAAATCATATTCAGAATTATATATCCATGGCTTTTCTTTTTCCAGATTTCTTTTCTTCTTAAGTCCTTTTTGTTTCATTTGGCCTGTGTTTTTTTCTAGAACATGTTTACACTGTGAGTATTCAGCAGTATTTTGATTTGAAGGGATCATCTTTGGTAATTCTGTCATTCAGATTCTCAATCACACATGGCCATTCTGGCAACTTAACTTGCCTGCTTTGCAAACTGACAAGCACATAATAACTAAAACAAATCTTTCTCTTTTTCCTAATCTTTAAATCACTTTCTGCTTTGAGCCCGTAGCGTGTTGCTGAAGAGCAAATAGCTTTATATAACACAAACAATGTATGAAGAGAAGACAAATAAAGTTATAAACAAAACTTTCATTTAAAAAAAAAGTATTCCTGAAGCTAGATCTTGAATAAAAATAAAAATAAAAATAAGCTTTACCTAGGAAATAACTTGGTTATAAAAAAATCTGACAACCAATGAGAGCCTACAGTCTATACAATTATAAAAACAGGATTAATCAGGTAGAAATTTAAAAGGCACAGGTCAGAGACGGAAGAAGAAAGAAAATAACTGAACTGAAAGAGGATAAAAGTGGGAAAATGCCAGATAATATCATTTAAATTATTAGGAATCATGTTACATTGTGCCATAAAAATTAAACCTTTTAGACCAGGCAAGGAGATAAAAATTCAGAAACCCTTTGGTAACTATCTCTTCACTGGTTGAACTCAATGGTCAAAAAGTTTATAAGTTCAGAAAGCTGGTGTGTTTAAAGCTGAGAATGAATTCCTACTTGAACAGGATTCCTTAATTACTTTAGTTAATAATTACTTTCAGCTGGAAAAGAACTATCTTTCTATCCTTTATTGTGACTTGGATTGGATTCAAGCATCGTACCTCAGTGAAAATTACATCATTTCATAATAACTATTATTTATATAGATTATTTCTATGCACCCGAACTCACAAAAAAGAATTCTAAATAGCTTACATATGGTTAAAAAAAAAACAGAACAAACCCAACAGAGTCCATCCATTCACCTCAATATTCCATTTAAATAATTTATTTCTTGATGGCTCATCCAGTATTCTGGACCAATAGGCAGGGAGAAAAAATAGATTTTTGGGGGCCAAAAAGGTCAAGGCCATCTGAATCTTAGAGGGACAGCTGTTTCACAAGATAGGTACCATTATAGTTTATAGAAACATTTAAAAACTAAGCCATGAATATAATATTGACTTAGCTTGACTTGATTATAATATTATATTATTAACTAGATGTTTGAATATGGTGGAGAATAGATAATTGCTAGAAATAGAAGTACTATCATAACTAGAAAGATGAGATTTGTAACTAGAATATTAGATTTTGGTATAAGAAGGGAAACAGGAAAATGCTAAGAAGTTTGAATAAGGGAAGCTTATAACTTACTTTGAAATTATAAACAATAGAGACATTTTGAACACTGATGGGAAATTAAAAAAAAATTTAAAAGTGAAAACGGGATACTGATTGAACATATGGATATTAAGTGCAAATGCAATTAAGATATGTTTTGGTTAGAAAAGTTATCTAAAACTGACATTATTGATATTATGAGAAAAATGTAACAAAGATGTTGATATTCAATTGTATATTTATTAATAACAATAAGAATTGTATTTGCCTGGTGTGGGAAATCAGGTACTACCAGAAGAAGAGAGGAAACATTTGATGGTGTAATATTGGATCTAGACTGAAGAAGTTAATATATACCACTGAATTACTAATGGACTCAGACAACATGTTGTCTATTAAGTATTTGATTGTAAAATTAATTATCAAATTTCTGAAGGCTTACCAGACAGAAAGTTCTTATCAACATTCTTGAAGGGATTTTGGAAGTTTAGCAGAGATTGTACAAGAAAGGAGGAGAAAGTGACATCGTGAAAAGCAAGACTACTCACAGCATGTTGGTTTTTGCTCAAAATGTCAAGACCTCCCATTTGAGGTACTAATATTGAAAAACAGTTGAAAGAACAAATAAGCTGAACAGGCCCTTTTAAAAGCCTACATCTTTCTTTGCTGTTAGTAGCAAATTCTAAACTGCCAGTTTAACGCGAAGAATTGGTCTAAGCCTTGTTGGAATGAGATGCAAATCAGAATGCAGTTTATGTTTACTCCAAATGTCGCCAAGTGTTGTTATTTACTTTTTAATTCAAGCAATGTATCTCGGAATACAATGCATATAAAATGTGTGTTTTAAAGTTAAAATTGATACAAACTGATCACAAAACTGTAAAGGAAAATTAATGTGGGGAATGGGGTGGCAGAATATACACATATAATACTGACATGGGCCGGAAATAGAATGGACTGTCTATCCTTATTTTTATTTTTATTTATAAACAAGTTTTTATTAATTTTCCATTTTTACAAAGCTTTGGGTATTAAGGAAGCAACATGGTGGTTGGGTAATACATAGTCCAATAACAAGCTTTTCCATACATATGTCAGTTTACATCATCAAAAATTTCCTCTCTGTTTCCCTTAATTATTATACCAGATTCAAATTAATACATTGCTAATTATAACTCAATCATTTGAAACATTTATCAACAACTTTTAACTTAGATGTCTCCAGATCCTGTTTTTAACTTTTATCTAATTTCAATTACAGTATTCCAGTTAGTGTAGCAGCTATAGTATTTAGGTTTCGGATAACCCACGGTTCCCTTATTTCATTACAAAATAGTTATCATGTCTAAAATACACTTATTATTTATTCAAATAAATTCTTAGTTTATTTCACAATCATATTCTACTTCTCATTCTAGTGACATCGCTTACTAATAAAATAACCTTTATCCTCTAAATCCATCTTCTATATTATAATTCAATACTATTATTCTAGTAACTAATTTATTTCCCTTATAAGTATAAATCCTGAATTAGGTCGGTTAATGTCTTTTAAAGTCTCCTTGTCCCATTAAGTGAGATTTAATGCCCTTCCATTAAAAGTCACATAGAGAGAACCATTTTTTAAGTCTAACTCTAGCCTTCCTTTTGTGCCAAACAGGCTTCCATAACAGAGCTTTTAGATCCTAGGATGGATCTCCTTTCATTCCTGCATATGTCATTTGAATCAAGGGAGACCATCCGGCCATCAGTCTATCAAGGAAGCTAGTCCCTTCATAGTCATTACATTGTTGGCCTGATAGTTTGAATCTCCATATTTGACTTAGTATATTTGTGATGAGTTCAGGCTGGTCTTCTTCTTCTTCTAATTTCAGCTGATTTAGATGAAAAATCATATTCAATGTTGTAGTTGTTTTTTGGTCATCTGGGTTATCTGAATTCTCAGTGTATTGTATATGTAGGTCTTCAGCACCTTCCATCTTAGTATTGCTTTGTTCAGTTTCTATTGCTGTTGAAATTGCAGATTCTTTGAATGAAATCAAAGTTTGGGTCTCAGAGTTCTGAGTAAATTGTAGCTGGCCTTCTTTAAAATCCACTTTAGTGTTAATTCCTTCTTCTTTTATTGCTTTTTGGGTTGTAAGTTCAGCTGTTGAAGTCAGGGCTGCGTTTTGTAGCTTTAAGGTGGCATGTATATCTTTCATTCTGACATTCATTAGCTCAGTAGCCTCTAAGATTTTTTCAAGTATAGATTTGAAGTTAAGCTGTGGGTGGTGTTCCTCCATATCTGTGGTATTTACGAATAGTCCTTTAGTGGAGGCTATTTTTAATGAAAGTCAATGGATATCCACCTCCACTATAGAAAATTATTTTCACCACCCAGCTGTTCCAAGTTCTTATCTTTTTTTTGATAATGTCAAGGACAAATTTTAGTCTCAGAAGGCTCCCAGTCAAAAAAAAAAAATCACTTGCTGTACCAAATTTTGCCACAAGATGTCCCCAGTGACATGCAAAGTTAAGCTTTTATCCAGTTCAAAGAAGGAAGGAATAAATATTTTTTTTCAGCTTAGCAAACAAACAAAACAATGAGTCTCTGTAAGAATAAAAGACTTTTTTGGAGCCCAGGTATCCAGAAATTACAAGTCCAAATATTTAGTCATTTAGTCTAGTTGTTCTTTTTTTTTTTTCCCCTTTCCTTAGCTTTATATTCCCAAAATAGGCAGGAGCCTCAGAACTGAGAAGGGGGAAAGAGGTATTTGAAAAGGCTTTTACAGGAAAATAGTTGGGAAGCAGGAAAGGTAAGGTAAGGTCTCACCCAACTCCTCCAGGTTGCTTTTGTCATGCTTAGTAGTGCTTTGGGCTTTCGGCAGGAACGGCTAGGTGATCGGCCATGTTAATGGCCAATCTTTTCTTCTATGGTCCTGAGGAGCTGCCTCGGATCAAACGGAGGGGTTGCCGCCCCTCTGCGATCCAGCGAGGGTCCTCCTCAACAGTGGTCACCCCTCCAGGGTGACTTTCAACCCTTTCCAGGGTCTTCCGAAGAAGGAAAACCGGACGGTGGAGAGAAGGCTCTCCCCGCACGTCCGCTGGGACCACGATCCAGAACCAGAAGCCTGTCTATCCTTATTTTGAGGTCTTTTAATCATGGAGATAGATTAAATAAATGTCAACTATCTCCAGAGACAGGAATTGCTTGCCTATATATCTTTGCAAACTTCAAAGTCAGACATATCTATTTCTGCCCTCTGGAACATCCTATCTGCTGAGGTGAGATTGGCTTGGGGACCCAATGGGGGAGCTTCATACTTGTGGTGACTGACTAATTAAAATTCAACCACACCTCTCCCCCTGGTATGTCCGGCTCCCTTCTTTGCCATCTTGTGTTCATGATTTTATCTGTTAATATTTTTATCTGCTGTGGTTTTTTGTTTTTACAATGGATGATATTAATATATTTTTTAATGTTTTTATGCTGTAAGCCACCCAGAGTCATTAGATATGAGATGAGTGGCAAATAAATAAATAAATAAATAAATAAATAAATAAATAAATAAATAAATAAATGAATGAATGAATGAATGAATGAATGAATGAATGAATGAATGAATGAATGAATGAATAAAAACAAATAACCACATAGGAAAACACAAACTTTAGACAGAATAATTTGGAAAAGGGCAAGTATAAAATCTTCACTAAAGATTTTCTTCTTTTGCATTATTCCAGGATAGTGAGAGTGTCAACAGGTAGATAGTGTTTCCTTTTGAAGGAACTACCAATAGATTGTGCATTTCAGCTCACTGTCTAATTGATCAGCCTGGGATTACACACACACACACACACACACACAAGTCACATACTACACCCTATGAAAGGTGTTTTCGATTTCTTCCTATAGCAAATTTTATATTTTCCAACAATCACTTAGTTATATTTTATTACATTAATTCTTCACCTGTGACAGACATTTTGATAGGCAAAATAAGAAGAAACTTTATACATTATACAGTATGTTCAGTTAAAAAGAAATGAAATGTAAGATAATGCGATAAAAATGAGACTGCATAATTAATGAACACTTATTAAATTATTTTACATGGCAGTATTTTACAGTGATATTATATGTAAGAACTGCAACAATGCCAAAAAAGAGTAGAATATTGCTTCATACACATAGGCATAGATACTGTGTTCCATGTGTCAATTCTAGCATATGATTTTCCCATGTTTGCATTATTTCTCTTTCTTATAGTTCTGTAGGAAAAAAAAACTCAATTTGATTTTCGTGAGGAAAGTCAGAACTTCAGCTGGTTCTTCATTTTTTCCCCAGCAAATGAAATACCCTAGTAACAGCTACATGTATTGTGCTGGTGGGAGAAAAAGAAATCATTATGCTGAGGGCATATTTTGCATTAAATGCTTTCCGTATGTAATAGAGAAGTTTCTACAATTGAGCACTGCACTGGAGTAGTAGTTTAGGCTTTATTACTTACTTCTAATTTGTATTGATGGCCTTAAAAAGTAGCATGCTTTGCAGTTCTATGAAAGAAAAGATTATAAATGGAGATTAATTATAATTTTGCTAGCTCAGTACTTGTAAAACTAAAGCAATTTATATTCTTTCTCTTAATGATCTCCATTCCTGATTGCAGTAATGCAATCTAATTGTGATTATGATAGTATCTGAATCGTGTGGGCTTCTATGTGATTGGAACTACTCTTTGCATTAAAAAGTAATTTTGGAGTAATCATGAAAAGTTACTGTGGAAAATTGGCAAGTAATATATTTTACTCTGTATGTTAGGTTTCTGCTTTCATTTCTGATTATATCTTCTACTAAGGATAAGCATGATATTATATCAAGGATCTACTGCATCAAAGACTTGCCAATAATAATTATGAGTATCAGGGATAAGCATGATACTACTGGAATAGCATAGATATGGTTAAGTTTGATGAAACTTTAAGGGCATTTGGTTAAACTTTGACAAAAGATTACATTAGAAGAGAATAGACAACATTCTGACGAGAATGGGTTGTTATTACCAATCATGATTGGAACCCTCATAATAATAGCTAAAGGACTTCCTTGATATCTGGAAATATTGAATTTATCAAACCTGAACACCCTAATTTTATAAAAAAATTCCACCCTGCATGGAATTGCCTATATTTTATGATGCTACCTTAATAATTCTTTAGAACTTGAATTGTTAAGTTTCCACGAATCTGAAATTTGAATCTATCTGTAAATTATCCATATGCAGGTACTTGGGAAGGACTTGATAAGTGGATAAAAATGGTGTGAAAACTGATGCAGTCCAATAGCGTCTAGTTAAAAACTAGTTCTTTCTGCCTAAACAGCAGAGAGAGAAAGGATCAGCTCCTAATTCACAAGAGACCAAACTGGCCTATCAGAAAGACCAAATAAAGAATAGAAAAGAGACATAGCAAACCAAAATAGTG